>CAUYPK010110073.1:0-30951 GCA_963574355.1 Loris lydekkerianus | reverse complement strand
AGGTTCCCAGGGTGACAGTTTGATACACGTTAAAAAAAAAAAAAAAAAAAAACTGATTATATTGCTAGAGCTTCTTTTAATCTGTGTTCTCCTTTTTTTTTGAGACAGAGTCTCTCTCTGCTGCCCTCAGTAGAGTGCTGTGACATCACAGCTCACAGCAACCTCAAATTCTTGGGCTTAAGCAATTCTCTTGCTTCAGCCTCCCAAGTAGCTGCGACTACAGGCGCCTGCCACAATGCCCGGCTATTTTTTTGGTTGTAGTTGTCATTGTTTAGCAGGCTTGGGCCAGGTTGGAACCCGCCAGCCCCCGTATATGTGGCTGGCGCCGTAACTGCTGAGCTACAGGCACCAGGCCTATGTGTTCCCCTTTTCATCTTGTTCTTTATTCGCTGAAACTTACTTGTCAAAGAAACAAGGTTGTTTTTCCTATAGAACATTCCACAGTCTGGAGTTTGCTGATTGTATGCCCATCATGCCGTTTAACATGTCCCCTTTCCCGTGTAGTTTCTGTGACACTGGTTAAAGAGGCTTGCTAAGAATCAGGTTTGATTTTTATTTTTTTTGGCAAGAGTACTGTTAGTGTTGTTTACATCCACGGTGAGGCTGATGACATCCAGTTGTCTCCTTTTGTGACATTAGTATCTTGGTGATTATCGCCGATTCCTAGGGGTTGCAAAGTGGGGTTCTGAGTCTTGCTCTTTCTTCTATGAGATAAAATTCTTCCATGAAGACAAACTTCTCATCAACAGTTTGCACAATTAAAATATGTGTATCTATAAATATTTTAGCTATCAAGAATTGGAAAACCCATGATAATGGTAACATATGTAAAAAATGAACAACTTCATTGAACATGTAAGTGAAGTAGCTTTTGGGAGCGGCAGGATAAACTCTTGACTCTTTAATTTACCGGTTTTCAAAACCATCAGATGGTTTCGTGGTGTCTTCCAAAGTAGCCAAAGTAGTCAGCTAGCTGTGTATTTGAATCACCTTAGAATAGTCTTTCTCTGTATGGTCATGTCTTCAGCTGGACACAATTTAGGTTCAGTTTGTTTTATGTTCTCTGAATTATTTTTATTTTTATTTTTGTGTGTGCGTGTTTGGGATTTATTGAAGGTACAAAGAATTAGGTTACACTGATTGCATTTGTTAGATAAAGTCCCTCTTATAATTTTGTTCCTATTCTCTGAATTTAATAAGATGAAGAAAAGTATGTACAGTATGCTACTAACTATTTAAGAAAGGTACTTGGGTTGTATATATAAAAAAAATTGGAAGGATAAACCATAAAAGAAATTACTAGTGGGAGCAGAATGAAATAGCATGGAAGAGAAAAGGATGGAGACAATGTGTTTTTAGGTTTGACTGTAGAACCAGGTTTGCCTTTTACGTAATTGTAAGACAATATTAAATTAAGTAAAAGGCAAATTCCTAAAGTTAAGAGATCATAGCTTTTGAAGACTGCTTCTACCACTTCAGAAATGAGAGGCTCTCAGCAGGTTGCACAACCCCAGCAAGGCTCAACTGACTCACCTTTAAAATTGAGACAATTACATGGACTCCCTCAGCAAGTCGGCATAACAAAGAAATAACTTCACAGCTCACATACCCACACAGTGCCTGTCAAAGTGCCAGGGAGGTCGGCTACTGCCCGCGATCCTAGCACTTAGAGCAATTGGGAAGCAGGTGTTCATTTTACGAAATCATGTTCCCCAAGATGTTTCTAAATACTGACATGCCTCACGATACTGAAATATTTCATTTGTAAAAATTTAGATTTTTAGAAATGGGTCTCCTACAGCCCCAAGGAGGAGCATGGTGGTCTCTACCAGCCTGGCACCAAGAATAGGCTGAGGGTGGATTCCATTCACTCCAGTGAAGGGGAGGCAAAGGAGCTTCCTGCCTCCTTGACTGGAAAGAAGCTTCTAGAACCCACACATAGAAGACAAGGACTTTCCTTGGTGAGGAAAGGCAGAGTGGCTGGAAGGAACTTACCTCTCCCCAGTCAGTCCTTGTGCTCTCCACTGGGCGCCCGCCCTCCTGTGCACACTTCTGCTCCATAACTCTCCCACTCGATGGGCGCCTGTGGCTCAAGCAGCTAAGGCACCAGCCACATACACCTGAGTTGGTGGGTTCGAATCTAGCCTGGGCCCGCCAAACAACAATGATGACTGCAACCAAAAAATGGCCAGGCATTATGGCAGGCGCCTGTAGTCCCACCTACTTGGGAGGCTGAGGCAAGAGAATCGCTTGACCCCAGAAGTTGGAGGTTGCTGTGAGCTGTGATGCTACAGCACTCTACCCAGGACGACAGCTTGAGGCTCTGTCTCCAAAAAAAAAAAAAAAGAACAGGGCAAAGGTGAGGGTTCTGATAAAAGGAACATCACCTCCTGCCGGGAGTGTGAGCAGGTCAATACATGGTTGGCAGAGGTGTCCCTGACACCTTTCCTGCACCAGAGTATCTCGCAATAATAACTATACACCAAAGCAAATTCGACCCATATAAAAATGTCGCACTGCAACTGGGCTAAGTGGAATTAGAGCAATCCCTTTATCTGGATGCTAAATTTTCTCGCAGACACTCTAGAACCATAGACCCAAAGGAAAGTGGCCCACAGAGGACGTCACAGCGGAAGGAGACAACAGTTGTGAGCAATTGCAATTGAAATATTGGACTTTGGCAAATTCACAAAAAGGCCACGAAAACCCATTGTCAGGGGTTCTCCCACAGCCTTGGAGGGACGCTGTAGTTTAAGTTGTGCTGGTAGGTCCACCTCTGTTAATCGGGAAAGCTCCGTTTTCAGAAGGATTTTCTGGGAAATCCTTTTGTAGAACAGAGTTGCATTCTCAATGTATTAGCCTGTGGGTTGAGGTATTTCCGTGTCTAGTTTTCTAAAAGTGGAAAGACACCTGCATTGAAGAGCTAAAATCTGTGATGCTGGCTGACGGGCTGATAGGCCGGCAATACCAGCTGACTCCAGAATAGCTTTGAAGGCCTGTGGCAGGGCGAGTCCTGGGGCCAGGACTGAGCAGGGAGGCAGCGCCCTAGGGAGGAGGCACAGCCCAGGTGCAGGGTGAGGGGTCGCTAGAGACCACAGTGGTCAATACGGTCAGCGATGGAACGACAACCTGGCCCCCCAGCTCCCACCTCACACCTCATCCCACCCTCCAACCCCCACCCCTTGCATGGGGCTGATTGTGCAGAAGAATTAGGGGTGTGTTTTCACCATAGCCTTGCTGGTAGCCCCTCTGTTACCATGGCTTGGCCCCCAATTCTGCTTACCACTAGATCCCTAATAAACACCCCCTAGGAAGGCTAGGACTCCTTGTTCCAAGGGCTGCAAGAAAGAAGAGTATTTTGCAAATGACCCACCTCAGACCTGGGCCCACACTTCTCTTTGCAGTTTTACAAATAGCTAAAAGGTTAGCTGAGGTTCTATCAGTTAAAATTGTACCATTCTTCATTTCACCCAATGTTATTTAGACAATGAAGGATTTCAGAAAATCAGGAAATGACTAATGAATTAATTGGAATTTATTATTAGAATTAATGAAGCTTTCAGAATTGCCCTTGTGTGCTTTGTAACAAACTCCTTTTTGTTTGAATTTCAAAAAAGTCACCCCACCAGGAGGCCCAAAGTTCCTGAGATGCATATCTCTGTAATGAACAGGAGGGTGACCGGTCCCTGCAGCAGACTTCAGCGCTTCTCAAGATGGAAAGTTTCTTCAGCTTTCCGAACAACCACCACCATTTCTTTCTTTAATTCCCATCCCTCCAACAGAACCATAGTGAAGAAACGAGTCATTTGCATGGACTCTTTCTTAGTGGCTTCTTGTAGGATAGAAAGGACATTCAGAAAGGAAATGCGATTAATCTGTATTTTCCTAAGGAAGGATTATAATACTGTCTGCCCATAAGTGAGACTCTGTGAAGGGTACATGTTGCTGTGAAAATGGACCAGATAAGAACTACATGTGTGTCATTATTTGTTCAGGAGTTGTTTTCCCCACGAACTATTTTATTTATTTATTTATTTTGAGACAGAGCTTCAAGTTGTCACCCTGTGTAGAGTGCTGTAGCATCACAGCTCACAGCAACCTCCAACTCCTGGGCTCAAGTGATTCTCCTGCCTCCACCACCCAAGTAGCTGGGACTACAGGCACCTGCCACAACACCAGGCTATTTTTTGTTGCAGCCGTCATAATTGTTTGGTGGGCCCGGGCTGGATTTGGACCCGCCAGCTCAGGTGTATGTGGCTGGCGCCTTAGCCGCTTGAGCCACAGGTGCTGAGCCTCCCCACGAGCTTTTAAACTTCATGTGGACAAGCCTAAGTTTTTTTCTACTTCACATCTGTGTCCCTCGACTCTAGCACATAAGAGAAGCCAGAAGTATGTACTGATTTTTTTCAAAAGTATTTATTGAATAACACCATTGAGGCCCCAAAGAGTTACTATTATTATTAAAAAAATAATAACAACTCAGGCTCAGATTTAAAATAGGTGCCAGTATTTTGGTAAGGAAGAAAATGAACTTTTTAAAAAATTTTCAAAATATTAAGAGAGTACCAATATTTTTATTACTCGGATCACTTTTGTAATGCTTGATTACAAGGAAATATTAATAACTAACTTTATCAACAAATTAGACAGAATAGATAAACTGGATAAACTCCTAGAAAAACATAAGTGACCAATTCAAAAGTTGAGAATATTAGCCAGGCTCAGTGACTCACACCTATAATCCCAGCACTGGCCTCCTGGGAGGCCGAGGGGGGCAGATTGCCTGAGCTCATGAGTTCAAGACCAGCCTGAGCTAGAGTGAGACCCCATCTATTAAAAAAAAATAACAGGGCATTGTGATGGGCGCCTATAGTCCAGCTACTTGGGAGGCTGAGGCAAGAAAATTGATTGAACCCAAGAGTCTTAGTTTGTTGTGAGCTGTGACTTAACAGCACTATACCAGGGTAGTGTGAGATTTCATCTCAAAAAAAAAAAAAGAAAGAATATTAAAAAAAATTAAAGATGCTGAGAAAAAGTAAGGTTAACAGAAAAACCAAATAAAATGTCAGAAATAAGTTCAAATACATCAGGATAATAATAACTGTAAATGGATTAGATGAAATTTTAGAAAGGAAATTTCAGATTAGATTTTTTAAAAACCAAATCCTGCTATTCTTGTTTTTGTTAGAAACAGGGTCTCAGGGCGGCACCTGTGGCTCAGAGGGGTAGGGCGCTGGCCCCATATACCGAAGGTGGTGGGTTCAGAAACAGGGTCTCACTTTGTCACCCTGGGTAGAGTGCCATGGCGTCACAGCTCACAGCAACCTCCAGCTCTTGGACTTAGGTGATTCTCTTGCCTCAGCCTCCCGAGCTGGGACTACAGGTGCCCACCACAACGCCCGGCTATTTTTTTGTTGCAGTTTGGCAGAGGCCGAGTTTGAACCTGCCACCCCCCGTATATGGGGCCGGCGCCCTACCCACTGAGCCACAGGCGCCTCCCTATCTGTTGCTCATATATAAGCAGTATCTTCTCATCGTCCAGGCTTCTAAGGCCTAGCAGCACATTTGTTCTGAAACCTGACTTCAAGCTTAGCTCCCAGAGGATGCACTTCCCCCTGATGTGAGGTGAATGTCAACATATTCACAAGTTGATATGTGCAATGAAAAATGGACTCTTTGGCTTGGTGCTCATAGCTCAACGGGTAGGGCGCCAAGCACATGCACCGGGGCTGGTAGGTTTGAACCCCGCCTGGCCCGGGCCTGCTAAACAACAATGACAACAACAACAACAAAAAAAAATAGCTGGGTCTTGTAGCGGGCACCTGTAGTCCCAGCTGCTTGGGATGCTGAGGCAAGAGAATCGCTTAAGCCCAAGAGTTTGAGGTTGCCGTGAGCTGTGATTTCATCGCACTCTACCAAGGGCGACAAAGTGAGACTGTCTCAAAAAATAAAAAAAATACATAAAAGGAAAATGGGCTCTTTCTGACAATTGCAAGCATTCGGCACAACGGCTGAATGAAGACAAACTGCCAAACACGTCATCCAAAACAGAATATTCATCAAAAATAAGCTAATGGTGTCTGCTTGGTGGCCAGTGCCGGCATTAGCCATGACAGCTTCATGTATCCTGGTCAGTTGATTACAGCGGGTATCTACTGCGACCCACTGGACAACTCTCACACAAACAGCCTTGCTCAAGCTACCAAAGCTGGACTTGGAAACTCACCGTCATCCACCGTATTCCCCAGACCTTGCACACTGACATTTCTTCCAGGATGTGGACCGAATCTTGCAATGAAAAACATTCAGATCTCAACAAGCTGTGGAAAACACCTTTTGCATGCATGGCCACTTGCTTTCCAGGCTTCTTTGCTGCTGGCACACACGAGCTACCATCAAGACGGCACCACTGTGTCGATAGTTTAGGTGAGTGCTTAGATTAATTGTTCCACTTCTTGTTTTTTTTTTCTTGAGACAGAGTCTCAAGCTGTTGCCCTGGGTAGAGTGCCATACAGCCCACAGCAATATCAAACTCTTGGGCTCAAGCAATTCTCTTGCCTCAGCCTCCCAAGTAGCTGGGACTCTAGGCGCCCGCTACAATGCCCAGCTATTTTTGGTTGCAGTTGTCATTGTTGTTTAGCTGGCCTGGGCTGGTTCAAACCCACCAGCCTTGGTGTATGTGGGCTGGCGCCATAACCACTATGCTATGGGCATGAGCCATATTGTTATTTTTTAAAAATATTTTAAAAATATCTCCACTTTAACGCAGGAAATATCAATAAATATTAATATAATTCACATCAACAATAGTTCTTTAGGGTCCTCAAAATTCTAGAGTTATTTAATGGGATCCTGGGTCCAGAATTTTATAGAACCTCTAGATTTGAGTAAGGAGGGCAGAGGAATTTGGGAGATTTGAAGAGATAAGAGAAGATGGGTGACAATTCTAGGTATTTAGTAGCGTGGGAAGGTGACAGTCCTAGGCCAGGTGACACAGTGGGAATGACCTGGCCGTGTGATTTCTCCAGTTCCATCCAGTGCCTCACTGCAGGCTTGGGGCAGGTGAGACTTGAAGGTAACATGGATGGACTCAGCCAGGCTGGTGAAAGAAAGAAAGAGCAGGGTAAGGGGTTTTGTGTGTATGCACAGGAGCCATTATGGTGATGCACTGTGGATCTAAGTGAAAGAAGGGAAGGTGTGAGGGGAGACACAGTGAAAACTGTGGGGAATGATGGATTGTAGGCTCTGATAAGGGGCCCGTGGTGGGAGTGGGGGTTGCAGGTGGAGCAGGCTGGAAGGACACAGCTGGTGGTCCCAGAGTGGGAAGTTTACAGTGTGGACCATGCGGGGAATGCAGCTGCCATCCGTGAGTCCACCATGTGACAATGGGAGTGGGTGGCTGAGGGAACAGGGAGGACCGAGTCACAGGGGGAGAGCGGCCAAGAACGCAGGAGACTCATCTCCTGCACGTCCACTGCAGTTGTCGGAATGTTAGAATCCTTTCACACCAGTTGGTTAATGGCCACTGCTTGAGTCCTGTGAGTGTTCCCACCCTGGCCCTGGCCCTGGACCAGGACCTCCCCAGTGCCTGATTCAGCAATCAAAGACCAGGCCCAGCAGGAGGCCCTCGGGGACTTGGCTTCTGATGGTTCCTGCTCTCGCTTTACCTGAGCATCACCATGATTTCCACAAATATTGAAATCACCGAGAATCCAGATAGACACACTGCTGGACACAGAGACAGTGGACATAGGATAAAACCTTCCAGGAGTAAAGACCAGTGACCCAGGGTCTGAGGTGCCTCCTGACAAGAAGGGAATGCTACTTTCTGAGGCTAGGAGCTCCAGAGCTGAGGATGTTTGGAGGAGAGAGGAAAAAAAGTCTGGGATCAGGAGGAGGAAGCAGACATCTGGCCTGTGTTGGGCCCAATGGAAGGAGAAACTGGAGGGAAAGCGGCCACCACTTGCGAGGTTACAAAAGAAACAGGGTGCTCAGAGGAGAGCTACACTCCAAGAAGGTGGAGGGAACTTTCAGAGAAAAGATTCAGCGTGGAGAGCAGTGGCTTCTGATCTGTCAGACCCCACAAATATTGGCCGATGTCCCTTTACTATTCTGAAATTGCATTCATGGATAATTTAACTTGTGCACACACAGAATATTTTTTTGTAGTGAATCTGATGCCCAAATGTCATATAAAAAAGAAATACAAGGAGAATATTTTAAGTTAAATACTGGGTATTTCTTTTTTTTTTTTTTAGAGACAGAGTCTCACTTTGTCACCCTCATTAGAGTGCCACAGAGTCACAGCTCACAGCAACCTCCAGCTCCTGGGCTTAGGCGATTCTCTTGCCTCAGCCTCCTGAGTAGCTGGGACTACAGGCGCCCGCCACAACGCCCGGCTACTTTTTGGTTGCAGTTTGGCCGGGGCCGGGTTCAAACCTGCCACCCTCGGTAGATGGGACCAGCGCCCTACTCACTGAGCCACAGGCACCGCCCAATAATATGTATTTCAATATGTAAAAGCTTGCAAATGCTCCCAGTCCATGCGAGGATGAAGTGGTGATATTCTCGTATCTGTATACAGATGCACACACACTAACAGATTCTGTTGGACCGAATTGATGACTCAAAAACAATGAGCAACTTTGCCTTTGGTGAAGTGATTTTTTCCAACTCCTACTGAATTTTCAAATATAATAAAGTACAATCTTTTCTTAATTGACATAGTAATTGAATTATTGGGAAATATAGCACATATTAAAACCATGAAAAAAGGCTCGGCCCCTGTAGCTTAGCAGCTAGGACATCAGCCACGTACACCTGAGCCGGTGGGTTTGAATCCAGCCCAGGCCTGCCGAGCAACAATGACAACTACAACCAAAAAATAGCAGGGCCTTGTGGCAGGCGCCTGTGGTCCCAGCTACTTGGAAGGCTGAGGCAAGAGAATCACTTAAGCCCAGGAGTTGGAGGTTGCTGTGAGCTGTGATACCATGGCCCTCTACCCAGGGCGACAGCTTGAGGCTCTGTCTCAAAAAATAATAATAATAAACATTAAAAAAAGTTTCAAGTTTATATGTAAAATACTCAGATTCTAGCCTCAAATGACTACAGTCAAGTTTTGTTTCGTTTTGTTTTGTTTTTTTTTCAGTTTTTGGCCAGGGCCAGGTTTTGAGCACACCGCCTCCAGCATATGGGGCCGGTGCCCTGCTGCTTGAGCCACAGGCACTGCCCTGCAGTCAAGTTTTTTGCCCACATGAATGCCTAGCAGACATTTGAAAACCAGGGAGTTTACAGGATAATTTTTTATATGTGAGTGTGTTTTATGATCACAGAACATCTAGTATTTCCGGTCCCCAACCCTTTAATGCAAATACTTTGCAATCACCCCAACAATGTAAAAATATCCCCACACATTTCCAGAATTTTCCCTAAGGAACAGCACTTCCCTGCTGATTTCCCTGATTCGAAGGCTTTTGTGCCTGGGCCAGGAGTTCCTTGTACATTTGGCAGCTGAGAAGGGGTGGGTGTTGAGGTCATCTGGGGAGAAGCTCAGGTCTGTAACGCACAGTCTGTTCCAGAGGGGCCAGCATTCCATTGAGCAGACACAGGGGAGTTTCAAGAGCATTGAAACTGATAGTTTTATCTTAGACTATTTGTGCTGTTATAACAGAATTTATAAACAATTGAGGGTAATTTGGTACACGTTCTAGAAGCTGCATCTGGTGAAGCCCTTCATGCAGCGGAAGGCTCCACGTGGCTGGAGAGTTGCCTGCATGAGGGATCAAGAGACTGAGCTCACAGACTCACGTGAGCTCTCTATACTCAGCAGTAACCCACTCACGAGGGTGAAGCCCAAAGACTAAATACCTCCCGACTCTGCTGGATTAGAGATTAAGTTTCCGACATATGCTTTTGGGGAGAAAACCACAGCAGTTGCATAATCCTAAAGATTTCATTTACTTTAATAATTCAAAATAAGACACGAAGACTTACTCACTAATGCACTTTAACAGGAACATCCAGTCAAGTCCTTCTGGATTTAATAAATATTCCTTTACCAATTCAGGTTTAAAAATATCTAACAGAGGCTTTTCTACATGACAAAAGATGTGTACTCATGCTTGGTTTTCACTGATACTCAATTTAATAAAGTCATAAGTTAAATCACACCCTTTTGAGCCTTAGAACTCAATGTACCCATCTAGTTCATCGATTCATAAATCTAGTCCTTTTGTATAAAAATGACTTCATTTTCATCTAAGTTTAACAAATAATATTTCCTGGCTGGGTGCAGCAATTCACATCTGAAATATCAGCACTTCGGAAGGGAGATCACTTGAGGCCAGGAGTTCAAGACCAGCCTAGGCAACATAACAAAAAAAAAATAATAGTGATAAAGTAAAAATAAAATCGTACAATTAATGTGTCAGATTAAATATTTCAAATACCTTAAATGACCATTATATGCAATTTTTCTTTTTCTTTCTTTTTTTTTTTTTGTGGCGGTTGGGTTTGAACTCACCACCCTCAGTATATGGGGCCAGCACGCTACTCACTGAGCCACAGGCACCACCCTTCTTTTTCTTTCTTTTTTTTTTTCTGAGAAAGAGCCTCACCCTGTGTCATCCTGGGTCCAGTGCCTTGGGGTCACCATAGCTCACAACCTCAAATTCTTGGGCTTCAGAGATCCTCCTGCCTCAGCCTCCTGAGTCGCTGGCACTACAGGCACCACCACACTGCCTGGCTAACTTGTCTATTTTTAGTATAGATGGGGTCTTAGTCTTCCTCAGACTGGTCTTAACGTCCTGAGCTCAAGTGATCCACCCTCCTTCGCTTCCCAGAGTTTTAAGATTATCGGCGTGAGCCACCATACCCGGTCTCTAGATACAATTTTTCTTCCAAATATTTCCAAATAATTCCAAACTTATTTCTAAACATCACATGAAATTACCAATCCCCTGAGATTTCATTTACCTTTTCATCCTTGTAGTTCATTATTCTTAATAACTTTACTTAGTAGCAAAGTTATTTCCCCAACTGCAGGGAGCAAAATATACCATCTCAGGACAACTGAGGGTCTCAGCCTGTGAATGGAGTTACAGGTTCAAGTTCAAAGTAAGAGGTTCTGATTCAGTATTTCTAGGCTGATGCTAGGAGTCAAGTTCACCTCCCTAACTCTGTCTTAAGGTCATGGGTATTTAAATCTCTCCATAGGAATTTTCCTATGGCTTGGATTATGAGAAGTCATTCTTTTTAGTCAAGTTTTAAAACCTTTACTGTAACTTCTTTCATAAAATTCTATTGCTGGATAAGATGACATGCTCTTTGTGTATTTCAATTCCTTACCTATGTCACTGATCTAACTTTTAATTATCATTTTACTGACATCCCTTGTTTGTGTCCCCCCTGTATCCTGCATGGTCTAGCATAGCTACTGAAAAATTATTTAAATGTATTTATTCAACTAAAATGTCTTGAGCATCTTCTTCTTCTTTTTTTTTTTTTGTATAGACAGAATCTCACTTTATTGCCCTCTGTAGAGTGCGTGCTGTCACAGCTCACAGCAACCTCCAACTCCTGGGCTTAGGCGATTTCTCCTGCCTCAGCCTCCTGAGTAGCTGGGACTACAGGCGCCCGCCCCAACGCCCGGCTATTTTTTTGTTGCAGTTTGGCTGGGGCCAGGTTTGAACCTGCCACCCTCGGTGTATGGGGCTGGCGCCCTACTCAGTGAGCCACAGGTGCCACCCGTCTTGAGCATCTTCTATGAACCAAGCACTGTCTCTGGAATGTAATAGAAAACAAAATAAAAGAAAAAAATCCCTGCCATGTTGGAGCTGTTTTTATGGTGGGACCATTGCCTTCTCACTGCCTTGAGCCACCAATTTTTTTTTTTTTTTTTGCCGTTTTTGGCCAGAGCTGGGTTTGAACCTGCCACCTCTGCTATATGGGGCCGGCGCCCTACTCCTTTGAGCCACGGTCACCGCCCCCTTGAGCCACCACTTTGAGTCAGAGCTCTGTCGTCGGAAATCCCGAGTGGCTCAGGGCTCAGCCGGTAACAATAATCCAGTAATCGCTAAAGTTTCTGAGGGCTTCCTGTGAGCCCAAGATTAATCTGGAGGCTTTGAATGTGTCTCTCATGTGATCTTGGCAACAACCCAGTGTTGGGAGGTGTCATTTCACAGAGAAGGAAGCAGGCCCCTGGCACTTGGCCTACACCCACATCAGTAAGTGAGAAGCCTGGGTTCTGAACCATTCAGCTTTCTGGTTCACATTTCATCATTGTGCCCACCACTTCCCAGAGTAGTATGCAATAGACATTTGCCAAAAGAATGAGAAAAAAATCCATGGGAAATCCATTTGGCCCCGGCTGCTGGTTACCACGGTGTGTGTTGACAAACCACCTGTGCATTGCCCACCTCCCCATCCCAGTCCCCTCTCTGCTCAGGCTGAGGGGTGTCTGCTGCTGTTTTATTTATGTAATATCCTTAATCTACACCAACTGTTCACCGGGTATCCGGAGTCAGATACTATCAGGAAACTCTTGCCCTATATTTGCTAGCGGAAAAATGAGATTAAATTAAGCCATCGAAGAAAAACAACGAAGTGGCCCCCATTCGCCTCCTCCTACCCTTTCCATGCTGGTCACAC
The DNA here is from genome assembly GCA_963574355.1 of Loris lydekkerianus. Lineage (NCBI taxonomy): Eukaryota > Metazoa > Chordata > Mammalia > Primates > Lorisidae > Loris > Loris lydekkerianus. Next base: position 18,303 of record CAUYPK010110073.1, on the reverse strand, counting down.
GTGGGCCCATGGGAGAGCTGCAGGGCCTGAGTGCCCATTAGCCAGCATTTCGAAAAACAGTCTCATTCTTGGCCCATGAAGGACATGACCAAGGTCATTACTACATAAAATATATTCCTAGTAAAGGCAAGTTAAGGGGTCCCAGCTGCCAAAACTCATATCTGCACTGTCCAGGGAGAATGGACAGTCCCAAATTCCCTCAGTGGACAAACAGGAAGGATTCTACTGGGCATCGAAGGTGACTGCTGGCAGCCCCCAGTCACCAGGAGCCACTCTGCAGACTCTTGCTTTTAAACCTCACAATAAGTTGATGAGAGCAGTAACTTGACAGCTGAGGATGAGGACTCTCCCCCAACCCCAGCACTTCTGTTGAAATGCTTGTCTGGCTGTATTGTAATAATTTGTTCCAAATATAAATCAGGGCTTTGTCTGTGACATGATTCTGCAGTTTGGAAACCTCAACTAAGAGAAGGTGGGAACCTGCCCTTCTGGAGCTGTGAATGGTTTTCCGTGAGAGGAGGTTCAACTTCACCTTTGGAGCAGATTGTTCCTTTGGCAAAATCTCCAGGGTGTGGCTTCTATTCGCAAGGTGCCAGAATATAAAACTGGCACCCTCCCTGGGTCTTTTTGGGGGGAAGGTGGTGAAGTCTCACCCTGTCACCCAGACTAGCATGCCGTGGACTCAGCCTGGCTCACAGCAACCTCAAACGTCTGAGTTCAAACGATCCTCCTTGGGACTGCACACTTCTTGGAAAGAAGTATAGAGAATTCTCAAAGAATTCAGATTAGATCTTCCATGTGACCCTGCAATCCCACTACTAGCATCTACCCAGAAGAAAAAAATTTGCACTAGACTGTTTATCACAGGTCAATTTACAATCACCAAAATGTGGAAACAACCTAAATGCCTGTCAATCCAGGAATGGATTAACTAGCTGTGGTATATGTACACCATGGAATACTATTCAGCCATTAAGAAGATGGAGACTTCACATCTTTTGTATTAACTTGGATAAAGTTGGAATACAGTCTTCTTAGTAAAGTATCACAAGAATGTAAGAATACAATGTAGTTAATTCTCATATGAACCCGGGAGATGGTCTAATACATGCCCACATAAAGGGGAAAACTCAAATCAATTCAAGGTGGGGGGCAGGGAAAGGAGAGAATGGGGAAGAGGTTGGGAATGAGTGTGCTCCCACATAGTGGGCCAATGTTAGGGTGTATGGCACACCTCTTAGGGGCAAGACACAATTATAAAAGGGGCTTTACTTAACAAATGCAAACAATGTAATCCAATTCATCATACCCTCCATTAGGATGCCTTCAATTAACCTGAAAAAAAAAAAAAAGATCCTCCTGCCTCAGCCTCCCAAGTGCTACGACTACAGGCACCCGCCACAATGCCCAGCTGATTTGCCACAATGCCCAGCTGATTTTTCTATTTTTAGTACAGACAGGGGTCTCACTCTTGCTCAGGCTAGTCTCAAGCTCCCATGATCCTCCTATCTCCACCTCCCAGAGTGTTAGGATGACAGGTGTGAGCCATAATACCCTGTTCCTTCCCTGGGTCTTCAGGAGAAATTGCAAAGACATCACCATTTACAGGTGCTTTGGACAGGAAGCGAATGCCCCTTGGCACTGTTATGGGTGGTTGCAACAGAACGGTGTCTCAGCTCTTGCGTTGGTGGGAAGCAGGTGGGCGGAGCAACCTCATGGCTTGTTTCAGCTGAGCTGTCCCTGCTGCTGACATGCTGCCTGCTCTTGGTGAGCCTGGACCAGCCCCTCTGTTGCAGAGAGTTGGGAGCAGAGAACAGGCAAATCTCACCTGAGATTGCAGCATCAGAAAAGAAGATGAGCCGCCACCTAGAACCCAGCACTGACTGTCACCTCAGGCAGTGGCATGTGGGGACACCAGGAGATAGCACCCTGATGCAGCAATGACGTCAGGAGGAGCCATCAGCAGAGGCCACGGAAGTTCCCTCTCTCCAGATGCGTCCTCAGCAGGGGTGTCGCTGCAGTGAGCCAGAAGAGGCAAAACAAGATGGTTCTGGGAGTGGCACATGGTGGCCCTAGTGCCTAGAAGGTGCTTTTAGGGCCCCCTGGAATTGTTTAAATGGAATGTGAACGTTTTTAAAAAAAAATTCCTTGCTTTTAATCATCATTAAGCAAAGGCCACAATAAAAAATGAACAAAGCGACCTTTTCATGTTTTCTTAGCATTGCTTGAAATTAAACCATAATTCTGGTTTTCTCATCTAATAGTTAAGTCTCAATTACTCTAAGACGATTTTGATAGCAGATAAGGACAAGTAAGGTGGTAGGGACTCCTCTGGGAGGCCAAGGCAGGTGGATAGTTTGGGTTCACGAGTTGGAGACCAGCCTGAGCACAAGGAAGACCCCCGTCTCTACTAATAATAGAAAAATGTAGGTGAGAGAATCGCTTGAGCCCAAGTCGGAGGATGCTGTGAGCTATGACATCACGGCACTCTACCCAGGGCAACAGCTTAAAACTCTGTCTCAAAAAAAAAAATGGTAGGAACTCAAGCCACTGTGATTTCTACACTGAGAAATACTACAGTTTTATTTTTTTTTCTTCATGTGCTGGTGAATGTGAACAGAGCAGTTACCCAGGACTATCACCACTTGTACAAGTTAGAACTAGATTAACGAGCATGTGACACAAAATCCCAAAATACCAGTGGGTTAGACAACAGGTTTGGTTGCAATCATGGCCTCCACGAATCACTCCCTGCAGTGACCATCCTGTAGGTGGCTTGCTCAGATTGAAGGGACATTAGGTTCAGGAAACAAGCTGAGGCTTGGGGAGCACCTGCATACTGAGGCGTGGCTGCTCTTGTTCTGTGCTTTCTTTATTTGGGAAGCCTGAGACTGCCGTGTGAAGAGGCTTGCCTAAGCCTACTGAGGATGAGAAGGATGGAGAAAAAGAGCCCTCCCAGCTATGGCCCCAGGACAATCAGGCTGCGGCCCGCCAGGCAGGGACCGTTCAGCTCCAGCCAAATCTTTAGCACCAAGCAGTCCCAAAGAATCAGGACCTAAATAAGATGACTATTGTTTTAGGCCATTAGGTTGGATATAGTTTTTTGTTTTTTTGTTTTTTTTTTTTTTTGAGACAGAGTCTCATTATGTTGCCCTCAGCAGAGTGCCACGGTGTCACAGCTCACAGCAACCTCAAACTCTCGGGCTTAAACGATTGTCTTGCCTCAGCTTCCCAAGTAGCTGGGACTACAGGCACCTGCCACAATGCCCTGCTATTTTTTGTTGTTGTGTTTGTTGTCACTGTTGTTTAGCAGTCCCGGCTGGGTTTAAACCTGCCAACTTTGGTATATGTGGTTGGTGTCCTAACCACTGTGCTGCAGGCGCCGAGCCAGGGATATAGTTTGTTATCTGGCAAAACTAACAAATACATGTAATATAAAAACTTTTTTTCTTTCTCTTATAAAGGAGAAATATGAAGCCCAGGAATGGAATAGCATTCTATCCTGCCAAAGACTAAGGTGAAATTGCCTATATTAATGTCAGGCCATAAGGCAAGAAGGGTAGTAAAAGTCTGATCTCAGCAGAAATACAGACACAGCTGAAAGTTACACAGCAGCTGTTCCACAGAGCCTCCCTCTGACTGCTCACTGGTTATGAGGCCTGTGTCCCTGACTGGTGCAAGATCTGTGCTTGCCCCAGCTGCTGCTCCTTCCTCCTCCTCCTCCTCTTCCTCCACTTCCTCCTCCTCCTCCACTTCTTCCTCTTCCTCCTCCTCCTCTTCCTCCTCCAATTCCTTCTCTTCCTCCTCCTCCTCTTCCTCTTCTTCCTCTTCCTCTTCTTCCTCTTCCTTCTCCTCTTTCTCTGCCTCCTCTTCCTCCTCCTTCTCTATCTCCTCCTCCTCCACTTCCTCCTCTTTCTCCTCCTCCACTTCCTCCTCTTTCTCCTCCTCCTCTTCCTCTTCCTTCTCCTCTTCCTCCTCCTCTTTTCCTCCTTCTCCTCCTTCTCCTCCTCCACTTCCTCCTCTTCTTCCTCCTTCTACTCCTTCTCCTCCTCCACTTCTTCCTCTTCCTTCTCCTTCTCCTCTTCCTCCTCCTTCTCCTCCTTCTCTTCCTCATCTTCCTACTCCTTCTCCTCCTTCTCCTCCTCCTCTTCCTCCTCTTCCTACTCCTCTTCCTTTTCCTCCTCCACTTCCTCCTCCTCTCCTCTTCGTCCTCCTCCTCTTCCTCCTCCTCTCCTCCTCCACTTCCTCCTCCTCCTTCTCCACTTCCTCCTCCTCTTCCTCCTCTTCCTCCTCCTCTTCCTCCACTTCCTCCTCTCCTCCTCTACTTCCTCCTCCTCCTCCTCCACTTCCTCCTCTTCCTCCTCCTCCTCCTCCTTCTCCTCCTTCTTCTCCTCCTCCACTTCCTCCTCCTCTTCCTCCACTTCCTCCTCTTCCTCCTCCTTCTCCTCCTCCACTTCCTCCTCGTTCTTCTACAGAGACTCACTTTTTCACCCTCAGTAGAGTGCCGTGGTGTCATACATCACAGCACCCTCAAACTCTTGGGCTCAAAAGATCCTCTTGCCTCAGCCTCCCACATAGCTGGGACTATGGGCATTTGCCACAACACCCAGGTACTGTTTTAGAGATGGGTCTTGCTCTTCTTCAGGCTGGCCTTGAACTCATGAGCTCAGCCAATCCACCCGCCTGGGCCTCCCAGAGTGCTGGGATTACAGGTGTGAGCCACCCGGCTTTCTTCCTCCTCCCTCTCAGAGATGGGGTCTCACTCTTTGGCTGGAGTGGAGTTCAGTACAATGGTATCATTACAGCTCACAGCAGCCTCTAACTCCTGGGCTCAAGTAATGCTTCTGCCTCGACCTCCTGAGTAGCTGGGACTACAGGCATGCACCATCACACCTGCCTAACTTTTCTATTTTTAGTAAGGACGGGGTCTCACTCTTCTCCATCTGGTCTCGATCTCCTGACCTCAAGCAGTCCACCTCAGTGGCTTTGGTAGTCAACATTGCTATTGTGAAACCTAAGACTGGTCTTTGAGCTATCTTCCAGACGCTGCATTTGAAGGGACCAACGTAGGCCAGCTAGACCAATGGCTGTGCATCGGAACCGACCCAGTAGGACCTGCAACCCTCTAACCAGGAGATCTCAGCTCAAGAAGACAATTTCTGCTTCCCAAGCCAATCACCAGGCCCAATTCCCTAGCAATTTATCCACCAAACTACTCTCAAAAATCCTTAGCCCCCAAATTCTACAGAGGAGAATGAATTTGACGAATTTCCTCCTGTCTCCTCACTCGGCACCTTGCGAAGTCTCAGCATATGGGCTCCCTCCTGAGCAGTGAGTGAAGAACAAAGACGGGGTGGTGACAAAGGCTTCTTCCATCTTCAGTCTCACACTTCCTGTCTAAGACAGTTTCCTCAGCTCCAGCCAATGTAGTCTGATTTCTAGACAGTAGGAAGTGGGGTGAGGGCAGAGGTGCTGGAAGAAGGGTACGTCTTTGTCCTACAAACACTCCTCATAATTACGCTTCTGTCTCACTGATTAGACTTAGTCCTGTGGTTGTAGACTAGGGGTCCTCAAACTATGGCCCGCGGGCCACATGCGGCAGCGTGATTGTATTTGTTCCCGTTTTGTTTTTTTTACTTCAAAATAAGATATGTGCAGTGTGCATAGGAATTTGTTCATAGTTTTTTTTTAAACTATAGTCTGGCCCTCCAACGGTGTGAGGGGCAATGAACTGGCCCCCTGTTTAAAAAGTTTGAGGACCCCTGTTGTAGACAGTTGCAAGAGGGATTGGAAAGAGTAGCCTTGCTTTTGGTAGATAAAAACTACAAAAAATAATAATAATAATAATAATAATTTATAAAAAGAGGTAAAAAATGAAAATTACCTCATAAGGTTTTTTTTTTTTTGAGACAGACTCTCACTTTATTGCCCTCTGTTGAGTGCTGTATCATCACAGCAACCTCCAACTCCTGGGCTTAGGGGATTCTCTTGCCTCAGCCTCCCAAGTAGCTGGGACTACAGGTGCCTGCCACATGCCTGGCTATTTTTTGTTGCAGTTTGGCCGGGGCTGGGTTTGAACCCGCCACCCTCAGTATATGGGGCCGGTGCCCTACCCACTGAACCACAGGCACCACCCACTTTATAAGGTTTTTAATGAGGATTAAACTATGAGCAGCTTAGCTCAATACCAGGCACATGGTTAAATCCTCCAGACTGTTTGAGGGTGACAATGATGACGATGGCCTCATTTAATTCTGACAACAACTCTATGTGGGACAAGTTACTGCAGCACAACAAGGCCTGAGGCACCCAGGAACACGGGGAAGTTTTGAGATCAGAGCCCAGCACTGCCCACCAAGCTGCCTTTGGGGCACCCTTTCGTGTCCTGGGCACTGTCCAGCTCTGGTGTCTGACCACTTCTCATTCTGTCTGGATCCATGCCCTACATGGCTCATTCACATCCTCAACTTCTCCAGTGACCACATTCATCTCAAAGACCCCCTGAGGCAGAGACCCAGAGCTACAGCCACCAACCCTGGTCGGTCCAGCTGGCTTTGGCCTCTATGTGTGAACAGCAGGCTGGGAATCTGAGGCTTAGACTTGGGACCCACTCGATTCTGTTCTGCACCAGACTCACCTCTTGGTCTGCCCAACCTAAAGAATTTATTTAAACCATAAAGAAAAGTAATTGGCACACAAGATAAAAATAGAAAAGGGGGCGGTGCTTGTGGCTCAAAGGAGTAGTGCATCAGCCCCATGTGCCAGAGGTGGCGGGTTCAAACCCAACCCCGGCCAAAAACTGCCAAAAAAAAAAAGTCCGAAGAAGCAAAAGGGTGTAGAGAGGTGTCCCTCTCCCGGCCTGTCCTCCAGACACCCAGCTGCCTCTCAGATGCAACCATGATGACTGTTTTCCTGAGAGTGGGGTTTGAATTAGTTCCTTGTTTCTGTCTCTGGCTGTGCCAACCTGGGAACGTACCTGTGCAGGGAGCACCCTCACTGCCCCGTGGCTGCGCCCCCTGCTCCAAGGCCAGCAAAGCCTATCAGAAACCTTGTCCCCTCCTGCCTGCCTACGAATCCACTTCTCTGCCAGCCTCATCTCCAGGAAGAATTCTTTTTGGCAGTGACAGCTGTTGTTACTGCCTTCTTCCTGACAACAGGACTTACTATTCCTGCCACATATTGGGACACTTTGTCTTATCCGATGTGTCAGTTGCTGGCTGTGGGTGGCCCGGGGTTCACATCCCCCAGGTTCCGCTGCCACCTGCTCCCCAGGACTCCCCAGTCTGCTCTCCTAAGCTCCAGGTGTGTATTTCCAGCTCAGACTAGGCGCTGTCCTATGGGAATTCTGAAACAGATCCCATCCGATTGGCCCTTAACTTCCTCTATTCCTGAATCTCTTCTCTCAATGAACGGCATCAACATCTACTCAGTTGTGAAACTTTACTCACCCAGACTCTAGACGCCTCCCTGCTCTGCCTGCAGCCCCCATCCCTGAGGACATGTGTGTGGCAAGGCCGGGGAACGGGCATCACAGCCCCCTCGAGTCCATCCCTTTCTCCACCCTCCCACCATCTCTTGCTTCCAAATTGCGGTCCCTCCCTACAGCCTCCCTTCTTGTTCTTCATTTCCTCCCTTGGCAGAGTCATCTTTCCAAAGGACAATTGTGGTCATTTCACTTTCCTGCTCAAAACCTTTTCAGAGATCCTGCCTGCCCTCTGGCCCTTCCAGACTCCTCCACTGACCCCACCTGCCCACACCCCTGAAACTCTGGGCAGGTGGTCAGCCGCCACTCTGCAGCCAAGCTCCACCTTCCTGCCTCCCGCCCCTCAGTCCCCGACTCTGTCCTTCCTCCTCTCCTGGGCCTACCTGAGCCAGCCCCACGGCGGTCCACATGCCATATGCGTGAGGCCTGTCCCTCCCTCCAGTGCTGACCACCTGGGCAGAGTCCATTCCTTTCTCCACATCCCTGCACGTTGTTGTGGACACTCATGCATCACAGCTGTGCCCACCCAAGAGTGAGAGACACTACTCAGTCATGTTAGCATTCCCAGGGACACACTTGGTGCCTGGCTGCTGAGAAGATCTATGTCCATTCCACATGGTCATTTATCAATTAGTTGGAGGTTGTATGATTTTTTTAGAGACAGAGTCTCACTTAGTCACCCTCTGTGGAGTGCTGTGATGTCACAGCTCACAGCAACCTTCAACTCCTGGGCTTAGGCGGTTCTCTTGCCTCAGTCTCCCAAGTAGCTGGGACCACCGGCGCCCACCATAACACCTGGCTATTTTTTGTTGCAGTTTGGCTGGGGCCGGGTTTGAACCCGCCTACCCACTGAGCCACAGGCGCCACCCGGAAGTTGTATGATTTTTAAATCTGTAAACAGGAGGTTGTGCACCCCGGAGCTGTAACAGTCTAACGTTGGAGGCTCCTTCACGGCTCTAAGCATCATCTATTTCCATGTCTTCCTCTGCCCTTCCTCCTTCCTTCCTTCCTTCCTTTGGTCTTTCAACTTTCCAATAGTCACGAAGGGTCCCCATGGGCCAGGCCCTGGGCTGGGCTCCAGGGATAGCATGGGCACTAAGGAGTCTTTTCTGCTTCTGAGCGGCTCCTGGTGTACCCGGGTGCTGTGGGGGACAGGAGCACGGGATTCAGCCCCTGCTTCCCTCTCACGGGGCCGCCACCTGTAACGTACAGGCCAGCAGGTCTTCTCCTGTGGTTCTCTCCCATTCGCCCACCATGGCAGGTGCATTTCCCAGCTGCACCCAGTTCCTCTGCAGGCCATCCTCTTTAAGGCTGGTCACTGCTTGAAACTCCAAGTCCTGGACTCCCGGGATCCACAAAGGAGACTCGGTGGGGACAGGCTTCCTTCTCCATCCCCAGACGATCAGAGCAATCCACGCCACAAAGGAACCGAACAACCTAGGTGTGGCTTCAGGCCAGGGCCACAACCAGGTCTCATCCCAGGGTCATAAAGCAAGGTGGCAGAACTGCGGTCCCCACCACACTTGCCCACCAACCTTCCCACACAGGGGCCTCTTTCTCTCTTTCTCTCTCTCTCTCTCTTTCTTTTTTTTGAGACAGAGCTTCAAGATGTCACCCTGGTTAGAGTGCCATGGCATCACAGCTCATAGCAACCTCCAACTCCTGGGCTCAAGCCATTCTTCTGCCTCTGCCTCCCAAGTAGCTGGGACTACAGGCACCTGCCACAACGCCCGGCTATTTTTTGGTGGGAGCCGTCACTGTTTGGCGGCCCGGGCTGGATTTGAACCCGCCAGTTCAGGTGTATGTGGCTGGCGCCTTAGCTGCTTGAGCCACAGGCCCAAGCCTGGGCCTCCTCTTTCTGAGGGACACTTCATGAGGACCATTCCTTCAAGCACCCCCGTGGGCATCTGGCAGTGTGCTTGGCAGGAAGATTCCTGTGGGCTCCATAAGGCGTGTCAAGGCCTGCCGAATACAGAGCCTTCTTGGGGCAGGGGACAGAGCTCCCTCCAGTGTGGCCCAGAGACCAGTGAGGTCTGGTGAGAACAGCATAGAAATTCAGCACAAGAGTTTAGAAATCCTGCAGTAATTTGAATATAACAATAAAATTAAGCCTGTATGTTGTATGGTGTTTTGGAAAAACCAAAGGCTAAGGCTTATCTTTTATACATATGTCTTTCATTTATTTTACAAAATCATCCATCAGCAATGGATTGGGTATTTACAAGAACAAAAACTAAACCAAATGCTGGCTTTCTCTAGACAGTATTTGAGAATCACTGTTCTGGGGCTGGTGGTGGTGGATACAGTGGGCACATAGTTGGGGAGAGATGAGGCACAGCTGGACACATGCTCTGGAAAGCAGGTGAATAAAACACTGGACACGTAGAACACTGTCCTCGCGGGCTGGGCGGGCGGCAGGTGCAGGAAGCATCTGAGCTGTGGTGGTCGTGTTCGCAGGTGGAAGTGCTGCCCTTCAGGGTATTCAGGCAAGGGGGCCAGGGGCTAAGGTGAGGGGTATGGGGTGTGAGGTGAGTCAGGGAAGCTGGCCGATGGGCGTATGCCCATGACAGCGAATGTGTGTCAGTGGCAGTGGGGGTGCAGGACAGAGCAGGGAAGGGGCCTGAAAGTGCTGCCAAGAGCCAACCAGAGATGGCCTCGGAAACAGGCTGAGGGTCTGGGGCCTTCTCACGGGCTGTGAAGAGCCATGCTTGCGTTTTGAGCAGGGAATGAAATGATCTCACTCGAGTTTTAAGTGATAACATTTGTCGAGCTGCTCAGACACCGACTTTCAGAGAGGGAAATGTGCAAATGCCAGAGACTGATTCGCAGACCTGGAGGACCTGGGCAAGGATGTGCAGGGGTGGGGAATGTTCTGGAAAACCACTCTGCCTCTGTTGCCGTCCCTCTGCCCCCTTCCCTTCCCCTCTCCATCTGGGGCAGGCTGCCCCCGGCTCTACAAAGGTTTGAATCCCTGGAACCTGTAAATGTGACCTTATACAGCAAAGGGGTTTCAGCAGGTGTGGTTAAAGTATAGTTTTTGCAATGGGGACATTATTCTGGATTATCTGGCTGGGCCCAGTATGATATAAGAAGCCTCATAAGAGGGTAGCGGGGAAGGCCACAGGGAGTAGTGGCAGGACAGGTGAGGATGGAAGCAAAGGTGAGAGGGACGGGGGAGCAGCTGTAATCTGGGAGTGCAGGTGGCCCCGAAACTGGAGACGGCAAAGGGATGGCCCTGCAGGCTGCCAAGGAACCAGCCTGGCTAGCACCTTGACTCGAGGCCAGTAGAACAGATTTTAGGACTTCTGACATCCAGACTAGAGGAGAATAAGTCTACGACTTCAGATACTAAGATCGCAGTAATATATTACCGCGGCAGTGAGAACCTCCCTCTCTCTTTCCCTCCCTCCTTCCCTGTCTCTCTCCCTCTCCCCTCCCTCTCTCCCTCCCTCCCTGCCTCTCCCTCTCTCTCTCTCCCTCTCTCTCCCTCTCTCTCTCTTTCTCTCTCTCTCTCTCCCTCTCTCTCCCTCCCTCTCTCCCTCTCTCTCCATCTCTCTCTCCCTCTTCCTCTCCCTCCCTCTTTCTCTCTCCCTTCCTCACCCCCTCCCTCTCTCTCTCCCTCTGTTCCTCTCTCTCTTCCTCTCCCTCCCCCCTCCCTCCCTCTCCCTCCTTCTCTCTCTTCCCCATCCCTCTCCCTCCCTCACCCCTCCCTCTCTCCCTCCCTCCCTCTCTCTTGCTCTCTCCCTCCTTCTCACTAGCTCTGTCCAGCAGCTCAGTGCTGTGAAGATGCAAGTGTCCTGTGTCTGCTCGTAGCCACTAGCCACAGGTGGCCACTGAGCCCTTGAAATACGGCTCCTGGGCCTGAGGAACTGGATTTTAAGTTGCGTTTAATTTTAATTAGCTTGAGTTTAAAGAGCTGCATGTGGCTATTAGCTACCATCTGGAACAGGGCAGCAACTAGTAGTACAGCCAACACAGGAAGGGAAACCGAGGCCAGGAAGTCTTCAGCCAGGGTGTCATGGTGCGTCTCGTTAATGACAGCAGTCAGAATAAAGCGAACATGGAAATGGTCCTGCTTTGAGCTGGGATGCCTGTTTTAACCTCCCTTGTCCTCTGGGCCTCTTGGACAGGGGTCTGGGAGCCAGGAGCCTGGAGTTCTCACCTGACTTTGATGTGTCACCTTAGGCAAGTCAGCTCACTGCCAGTGGACAGACAGGAACTAATGTCCATTGAACATTAGCAAAGGACCAGATGTGGTGTGACTACATTTGAACATCACAGCAAACCTATAAATTAGCCATCTTTATTCCTGTGGTACAGGTTCTTAGAGAGCTGACTTGGCCAAGTCACCGGGCTTTGAGGTTCAGGGAAGGCATTCAGAGCCAGTTCTAAGGCCAGAGCCCTTCCACTGCCCGGGGTCTCCCTGAACTCTCCCGAGACTCTGCTCCACGGTCCTAGCACTGTCCACCTCTCTGGGACAACCTGAGACGGTGACAGGGCAAAGTGCTGAGTATGCTCGAGGGAGGGAGGTGATATTTTCTAAAAATATAAGCCGGGCACTTTGCTCTGAGATGGCTCTGCACTCATTGATATTGAAAATACTTTAGATTTTCCATTTAAGAGATGCCTGAGGCCCTGCCTGTTTCAATCATGTAAAAACCAATATCAGTTTGGAAAGGTTACCATTACCTTTCCAATTCCAGTCAACATTAAAAATGCAAATGTTTGCTATTTAAATGTAGCTGTTGGCCACCAGCTCAGAGTGTTCAGGATTTAAGGTAAACCACAGTGAGCAGTCAGCTCCTGTAGGCTCTGCCAGCTCTGCAGGAAGGAGGCAGGGGTCATCCAGGAGAGTCTGTGTCATCCCAGGGGTCATCCAGGAGAGTCTGTGTCATCCCAGGGGTCATCCAAGAGAGTCTGTGTCATCCCAGGGGTCATCCAGGAGAGTCTGTGTCATCCCAGGGGTCATCCAGGAGAGTCTGTGTCATCCCAGGGGTCATCCAGGAGAGTCTGTGTCATCCCAGGGGTCATCCAGGAGAGTCTATGTCATCCCAGGGTGACTTCCAACCCCACAAAGGTCTGGGCCCGCAGAGGCTGTCCAGTTTCATCCATTCATTAGGGGCAGGGACCCTGCTGGTTTTCTTTGTCCTGCGTCCCTACTCCCTGGCCCAGCACCTGTGTCAGAGTATAAACTCAAGGAATATTTGTTGCGTAGATGACTCGTTCATTCCTCGTCTGTTTGTGGGAATTCTCTCATGTCCCAGGCACTGTGCTGGGCCTTCAACTGATTCAGAGTTGAGTCATTTGGGGAAATCAATCTCAAGTAATTTACCATGTAAGAAGGATGGTAAGATGCGAGAATAAATAATAATAACATAAAATAATACCAAGTTAACCTCACCATCAGCTTTACTTCTGGAGGTCTGTCAACCAACAACAGGTGTTTGAGTGGCTGGACACCAGAAGCAACTGGGTGGTGAGGTCAGCAAAGTTGTTTTCTTGGAAGAGACCCCTAGAACCACTCCAGCTGGGCTCACGTCCTCGGCGGCCTCCTTCACTTGGACTGTGAGCTCCCAATGCCTCACTGGGGGCCGGACACACAGCAGGAAATGAACAGGTGCTGGGTAAATGAGTGAACGTAAGGAACCCGTAGGAGCGTCATACACAGAAACCACATTGGCTGCTTAAACACAGAGAGAATTTAGTGCAAAGGATTGTTAACCAGGAATCAAGTTGTTAACAAGGTAACTGAAAGGGTAAAAGGAGAGCTGGCCTCGTCTGTTTGGGCTACTGTAAAACAATGCTATACCTTGAGTATCTGATGAACAATAGAAATTTATTTCTCACAGTTCGGAGGTTGGAAAGTCCATGATCAAGACGCCAGAAGATGTACCGTCTGGTGGGGCCGCTTTTTAGCTTCTAGATGACTCCCCACCTGGTGGAAAGGGCCACAGAGCTTTCCAAGGCCTCTTTTACTAACCCAATTCATGGGAACCCCACCTCCTAACATCACTTGGGGGTTAAGATTTTAACATGAATTTGGGAAAGGGACACAAACGTTCAGAGCACAGCAAGAACCACAGGACGAACAGCTGTCACCTAGGGGTGAGGGATAACGGAGGTAAAATTAGAATTATTAAAATTCAATGGTTTAGAAAGGAGACCTCTCTGAAACTCAGACCCCTGAGCAGGGGGGCACTGCTAGGCTGGTGCTGGTGTCTGTGGGCTGGGCCGGATGGAGCTGACTCTGCCAACTGGCTTCAGCTCCTGCCGTGGGGAAGCAGGGGGGGCAATCCCAGGAGAGTACAGGTATGAAGCCCGTTGGGGGGCGTGGGTGGGGAAGGTGTGTGCTGTGCAGCCCTCCAGCGCCCCTGCTGGCAGGACTTGGGGGGAACCTGGGCCCAGCGTCACTGGCAGAGCACAGAGCAATCTGGAGCTGGAGGCCTGGCCTTCAGCGCTAATACCAGAACACCCATCTACCCTGCCACACGACCACTGCTATGACTTCCATCATAAGCTACTGATTACCCTCCCTCATGAGGGCTTGGGGAAATCAAAGTGACGGGGCCCACCAGTTGGGGCATCAGAGCCCTGATGTGAAGCCAGGTGCTTCTGCTCTTGATGGCTGGGGGTTTCTTTGTTTAGTTTTTTGTTTTTGTGTTTGTTTTTGTTTTTGAGATAGAGTCTAGCTCTCCTGCTTGGCTTAGAGTTCCATGGCATCACTGTAGCTCATCCTGGGCTCAAGCGATTCTCCTGCCTTTATGTACTGGCCACGATACCCCACTACATTTTTTTCCCTATTTTTAGTAGAAATGGGGGAAGAGGGGTCTCACTCTTGCTCAGGCTGACCTGGAACTCCTGAGAACTGGGGATCCTCCTGCTTTAGCCTCCCAGAGTGCTGCCCTTTCATGCTTTTCTGTTAAAAAAGTGTCAGGGGACAGGACAGATTCAACCTCCCAGGGCTGTCAGGTTGGACCTGGGAGGTTTAGGCATTGCTGAGTGCAGGGAAGCGACGTGGAGCAATCCTGGCAAAGTCTCCCCCTCAAGCCACACGGCGCCAGCCAGCTTGGTCATTCCTGCTGTGAAGCTGAGCGCTAGCATCATCAACACTGCCAGCTCCACAAGAAAATGAAATCATCTCTTGCACTTCATGGTCCTGTCCTTTAAGAATGTTGAGATCTTGGGCAGCACCTGTGGCTCAGTGAGTAGGGCACCGGCCCCATATACGGAGGGTGGTGGGTTCGGTGCACGACACCCTTGTGTGTGCGGTCTGGACGTGGGTGTGGGTGTGAGGTAGGCAGGCGTGGTGCGGGTGTGGCAGTGGGAGGGAACGGGGGAGAGTTGGGGGAAAGGGAGTGTGGAGAGCTGCCAGCATAGGTCAGCGTCCACTATATCACCCTGAGGGGACTGGCCCCTGAAAAATGCATAAAACCACACCAGAGTCTTCACTGGAAATATGTAAAGAAGTTTATCTTTCACTCATTCACTGTCCTACAATAAAAACAAACAAACAAAAAAAAAAAATATTAAACTTCCTTGGGGAACTAGTTAGTTAGAGAAGGGGAGACACAGATGAATTCAACAGCAGTGCTGACCCCACTTGATGGGTGCCGGGCTCTGTCGCGAGCATCCTGTGCTTGTTATCTGATCACCACACCCTACACAAAAGGTACTCTTGTGACTTCCATTCCCCAGATGCGGCAACCGAGAGTTGGAATAAGTGGCTTCCATGGTTTGAATGCATCCCCCCACCCCAAGTTCAAATATTGAGACTTAATCACCAATGTGATCATGTTAAGAGTCAGGGACTTTAGGCAGTAACGACATCATAAAGGTGGAGCTCTCCTGAGCAGAATCAGCCCCTTACCAAAGAGGCTTGAGGAGCCGTTGGCTCCTTCTCCCTGTGAGGACATGGCCAAAGGTGCCACATTGGAAGCAGAGAGCAGCCCCCAGCAGACACGGAACCTGCTGGCACCTTGATCTTGGACTTTCCAGCCTCCAGAACCATGAGAAATAATTTCTGTTGTTTACAAATTCCCCAGTCACCAGGCATCTTGTTCCCCTGCCATCTGCACCTGTCCCCCAAGTCCCCTGCTGTCTGATCTGTCCCCCAAGTCTCCTGCCGTCTGCACCTGTCCCCCAAGTCCCCTGCCATCTGGCCTGTCCCCCAAGTCCCCTGCTGTCTGCACACACCCTCTCCATTCCTCACCCTGGGTCTCCTGACATGTTCTATTCTTATGTCCCCCAAGATTAGGCAGAGAGGGGTGCAGGGAGGGCATCTCAATAAACCTCCCCCCTGCCCACTCTCCTCCAGCTCTGGGGCTGGGGCACACTGTGATCTTCTCCCCAAGGTTCTGGGAGGCAATTCCCATACGAGCCCCTGCAGTGGACAGGTCTGGCGTCCGTCCTGAGGGTCTTACCAACATTAGCGTCTACTTGGCTCTTGCCAGGGGTCACAGTGGGTGTGGTGCTCTCAGTTCTTATCTCACTTTGTTTAATTCCCATGACAACCCCAAGAGATGGGATTAGCCTCCATGTGTAGATAAGAAAACCAAGGCTCAGAGAAGCCAAGTGGCCAACTTGAGTGGTGGCACTAAGGTGAGAGGACAGACTTGTCTGACTCCAAGGCCCATGCTCCCGGCACTGTCACCCTGCTTGGCCTTTCCTGACTGTCCAAAAGGCCAGGTGGGGGAGACCGGGTGGGTGAAGGCTGAGTGTGAGGGGCCAGCATTCTGGGGCAGGCCTGTCCCAAGCCCACCAGCCTGGAAGTCAGGAAGTCTCCTGGGAAGGAGCTTGCCGCAAGGGAAGGGCATCAGGGGAGGTCACCAGATAGAGGTGGAAGTGGAGTAAGAACTGCCAGCTCCCCCTAACTGTGCCCCAGCCTGGGGTCCTGGGTCCTGGGGACAGTACCTATGAAGAAAACTGAATTCATTTGAGCCTCTGAGCCACCCGGCCACATATTGAAATCCCCCTAACCACAAGTAGCACCGCAGGGTCTCCCCGGGGATGTCCTTCCACAGATGGCTACAGGGTATGCTGAGGGCAACAGTGACAGCTCAGGGCCTGGAGACTCAGTGACAGCTGCAGAATCCAGGTGCCAGAGGTGGTGGGACCAGCAGCGAGTGTTATGGGAGGCAGAGAGGTTGCATGGTGGGGGGTCACCAGTGGGATCTCCCAGAGGCAGACTGTGGTGCAGGAGGAATTAGAGAGAGAAGGTGGTTATGCCATGGTGACAGCTGGCATGAGGTCCCATGTATGGTATGTTGTCGTTTCCAGCAGTCAAAGCCCTTATTTATAAAGCCTCCAAAAGGCTGTGTCCCTGCCTCGGGGCCAGCAGAGGTTCAGAAGCACAGTACAAATTGTTCTGAGAGAAACAATTCTGTGTGTATCCTTGGCTGAGAAGGGGGCATTCCTTGGCTGTGTTTTGTCCCACTCAGGCTGCCTTGGCGACTCTGACCAGCACCCAAAGGGAGATGGGCCAATTGGATTCCCAGCTTAGGAATTTGCATCAAGAAATGCTGAGACATGCAGGCAGCAGTGAGCCAGAGGCCACAGAAATGCCTCGGAGGACACCACAGGGTGGAGTTAGAATGACAAGGAAAGGAAAGAGCCGGAGCCAGGAGAATGGGCCGGAGAAGGTGTGCGGGAGGAAGGCAGTGACAGGTCACAGGCCCGTGAGAGGCAGTGACAGGCCACAGGCCCCGTGAGAGGCAGTGACAGGCAGGCCATGAGGCCCATGAGAGGCGGTGACAGGCCATGAGGCCCATGAGAGGCGGTGACAGGCAGGCCACAGGCCTCTGAGAACCAGTGACAGGCAGGCCACAGGCCTGTGAGAACCAGTGACAGGCAGGCCACAGGCCTGTGAGAGACAGTGACAGGCCATGAGGCCCGTGAAAGGCAGTGACAGGCCATGAGGCCCATGAGAGGCAGTGACAGGCCACATGCCCGTGAGAGGCAGTGACAGGCAGGCCACAGGCCCGTGAGAGGCAGTGACAGGCAGGCCACAGGCCCGTGAGAGGCAGTAACAGGCAGGCCACAGGCCAGTGAGAGGCAGTGACAGGCCATGAGGCCCGTGAGAGGCAGTGACAGGCAGGCCACATGCCTGTTGAGAGGCAGTGACAGGCAGGCCACAGGCCCGTGAGAGGCAGTGACAGGCAGGCCACAGGCCCGTGAGAGGCAGTGACAGGCAGGCCACAGGCCAGTGAGAGGCAGTGACAGGCCACAGGCCTGTGAGAGGCAGTGACAGGCCACAGGCCAGTGAGAGGCAGTGACAGGCAGGCCACAGGCCCGTGACAGGCAGTGACAGGCAGGCCACAGGCCTGTTGAGAGGCAGTGACAGGCCACAGGCCCGTGAGCGGCAGTGACAGGCAGGCCACAGGCCCGTTGAGAGGCAGTGACAGGCCACAGGCCCGTGAGAGGCAGTGACAGGCAGGCCACAGGCCCGTGAGAGGCAGTGACAGGCAGGCCACAGGCTAGTGAGAGGCAGTGACAGGCAGGCCACAGGCCAGTGAGAGGCAGTGACAGGCCACAGGCCGTGAGAGGCAGTGACAGGCCATGAGGCCCGTGAGAGGCAGTGACAGGCAGGCCACATGCCCGTTGAGAGGCAGTGACAGGCCACATGCCCGTGAGAGGCAGTGACAGGCCACATGCCCGTGAGAGGCAGTGACAGGCAGGCCACAGGCCAGTGAGAGGCAGTGACAGGCAGGCCACAGGCCCGTGAGAGGCAGTGACAGGCAGGCCACAGGCCCGTGAGAGGCAGTGACAGGCAGGCCACAGGCTAGTGAGAGGCAGTGACAGGCAGGCCACAGGCCAGTGAGAGG
>CAUYPK010110063.1:0-19214 GCA_963574355.1 Loris lydekkerianus | reverse complement strand
GCCACAGGTGCTGCCCTAGTTTTAAAACATTTTTGTAGAGACGGTGTCTTGTTATGTTGCCCAGGTTGGTCTCAAACTCCTGGCCTCAAGTGATCCTCCTACCTTAGCCTCCCAAAGTGCTAGGATTACAGGCATGAGCCACCATGCCCAGCCTTAAATTTGTATTAATATTAGTGTCAATATTGACTAAATATTAATACAAATTAATACAATAATTTATACAAATTAATTAATTAATAAAATATATATATATATATATATAAAATTTTTTTTTTTTTTTGAGACAGTCTCACTTTATCGCCCAAGGTAGAGTGCTGCGACGTCACACAGCTCCCAGCAACCTCCAGCTTTTGGGCTTAGGTGATTCTCTTGCCTCAGCCTCCCGAGTAGCTGGGACTACAGGCACCCGCCACAACGCCTGGCTATTTTTTTGTTGTTGTTGCAGTTTGGCCGGGGCTGGTGCCCTACTCACTGAGCCACAGGCACCGCCCAAGATACATATTTTTAATATCCTCATTTTACAGATTAGGAAACTCTTCTCTTCAAACTCCAGTATACTGGGGCAGCACCTGTGGCTCAAAGGGGTAGGGCGCTGGTCCCATATGCTGGAGGTGGCTGGGTTCAAACCGAGCCCTCGCCAAAAACCACAAACAACAAACAAACAAACAAAAAAACTCCAGTATACTGCTTCTGTCTAGGCCTGTGGGATTTGAGGTTTTGGCCCATCGAATATTTTTTATGTTAGAAAACAGATTAAACCAAATGAAGATTCTAATCTAAGTCTTAATTCAAAGACCTTGATTGAACTTTGAATCAAGTTCAATGATTCAGAGTTCATTTGTGCATTTTTCATTGCCATTTAAACACTTATTTAGACCTGATTTGATCCCTAGTACAAGAGATTTGCTTTATATTTTTCTTTTGTAAGTACATCCTAGTTGTTTTACATAACTTTAACATGCATCTTTATTAACTCAAAGATAATTTTAAGGTTTCCTTTGGCGAAAGACTAGATGCTGAAAAGTATGTTTTTTTTTTAATTTTGAAGCTATTTCAGAATCCAAAGCTGATGGGAGCAGATAGCTATGAATTCCGGGAGAGATACCCCATTTCTAAGTCAGCAGCTCAGGGATGGGTTTGAAGTAAATATTTCACTACTTTTTTTTTTTTTTTTTTGGTTGTTGCAGTTTGGCCGGAGCTGGGTTCGAACCCACTAGCCTCAGTATACGGGGCCGGTGCACTACTCACTGAGCCACAGGTGCCGCCCCTATTTCCCTCCTTTTACTAGGAGTGCCATCACAGCTAGCACCAAGGTAGAGATGTCAATGGTTTTATTTAACTATAAAAAATGTGTTTTCTGGATATTTTTATTTAAGACAAAAAAAAGCACACAATTTCTTTCCAATGAAAGGAGACTCTTTTAAATGCTAAACTTATGTATAAATATAAAACACATTTACCTTTAAAAATATATACTTTAGGGTAGGGCCTTGGTGTGTGCCACACCTTTTGGGGGCAAGACAGGATTGCAAGAGGGACTTTGCCTAACAAATGCAATCAGTGTAACCTAGTTTATTGTACCCTCAATGAATCCCCAACAATTTAAAAAAAAAAATACATACACACACACACACACACACACACACTTTAGCAGCGCTTGTAGCTCAATGGATAGGGCTCTGGCCACATACACCAAGGTTAGAGGGTTCAAACCTGGCCCAGACCAGCTACAATGACAACTGCAACAAAAAAACTAGCTGGGCATTGTGGCAGGTGCCTGTAGTCCCAGCTACTTGGGAGGCTGAGGCAAGAGAATCCCTTAAGCCCAAGAGTTTGAAGTTGCTGTGAGCTGTGACACTACAGCACTCTACAGAGGGTGACATAATCAGACTGTCTTAAAGAATAAATAAAATAAATAAAAATATATACTAAGCAAGTTGTTTCCATCAGGTTGGCATATGAACCTTAAAATACATGCTTATTTTATGCCTAATTACATCCGTACAGATGACCATTGGTGCCTCTCAGTTTCTCCTTCCTTTTCATTCACAGAACAGAGGAGAAGGCATTCCCACCTCCTAGTTCCCAGAGGGTGTCTGCAGGTGGTGTCCGCAGGAGACACGCATTCCGCTGGTGCTCTTGCTGTTAGAAGCCTAATTATCAATTCTGAATGTGTTTCACAGGCATCTGTGGCCTTTGGGAGTGATCACCTGGGTTCAGATCCCAACCCCACTGCTCCTCAGCCACGTGGCCCCGAGAGATCATTTGTCCTCTAAGAAGTTGTCTTTGCTCTTCTGGACACTGGTGATAATACCTACCCTGCCTACCCTGCAAAGGTCAAAGGTTGCCATGAGGCTCAAATTGAATGACTGTGACTGTGGTAGTTTTTTTTTTTTTTTTTTGAGACAGAGCCTCAAGTTATCACCCTGGGTAGAGTGCTGTGGCATCACAGCTCACAGCAACCTCCAACTCCTGGACTGAAGCGATTCTCTTGCCTCATCCTCCCTATAGCTGGGACTACAGGCGCCCACCACAACGCCCGGCTATTCTTTGGTTGTAGTTGTCATTGTTGGCAGGCCTGGGCTGGATTCAAACCCGCCAGCTCTGGAGTATGTGGCTAGCGCCTTAGCCACTTGAGCTACAGGCACTGAGCCGACTGTGGTAGTATTTTATCCATTCTACAGCTTACATGCAGATTTTTCTTTAGATGGAAGTTTCCTCTCCAAAACAGTATTTAACTCTAGTCACCATGCTATACACTAGATCCCCAGAATTGAAAACTTATACTCTTTGACCAAAATCTCCCCCATTCTACCCCAACTCTGGCAACACCATTCTACTCTCTGTTAGATTTCACGTAGAAGTGGGAGCATGCCATCCTTGCCTCTGTGTGTCTGGCTTATTTTACTAACCAGAGAGCCTCCCAGGGTTGCGTCCACATCATCACAAATGACAGGAATTTTTCTTTTTTAATAGCTAAATAGTTCCATTGTGTGTATGTAGATGCTTATTGACTTACGATGGGGCTATGTCCCAATAAATCCATCATAAATGGAAAAATTGTAAGTTGGAATGTCTGTCAATACCAGTGATTTTTAAGTAGTGTGCCGTGGCACACTGGTGTGTTATGCGAGGATCTCAGGTGTGGCACAAAAATTTTTAAAGGTCATTAATTCAATTATTTTGGAAAGAAGTGCAAAGCACAATAAATATTTTCCTCTTTTTTTTTTGGTCAACATAATTTAAGTGCACCACAGAAATCTTAACTATAGGTTCAAGTGTGCCATGAGATAAAAAAGGTTGAAAAACACCAGTCTATATAGTCACGTATCACTTAATGACAAGGATACTGAGAAATTCACTGTCACATCATTGTGTGAACATCAGGGTGTTACACAAGCACAGCTGGCACAGCCCACTGCACAGCGGCTAGGTGGGACAGCCTAGTGCTCCTGGGCTGCAGACCTGTACAGCATGTCACCCTACTGAATGCTGTAGGCAGTTGTTACACAGTCACATTATTTGAGTATCTAGACATAGCTAAACATAGAAAAGGTATAGTAAGCCAGACACGGTGGCCTGCTCCTATAGTCCCAGCTACTTAGGAGGCTGAGGAAGGAAGATCATGGGAGGCTCAGAGATTGAGGCCAGCACAGGCAACACAGTGATATCTTGTCTCAAAAAATTTTTTCTTTATAGGAAAATTATCAACAGAAAGAAAAACATTTGCAAGCAGGGAGAAGACAAGGGTGTAGTGTATTGACTTCATGGGGCTACTGAAACCCTAATCTTGTTTTTTTTTTTTTTGTAAGATACAGAGTTTCACTTTGTCACCCTCAGTAGAATGCCATGACACCACAGCTCACAGCAACTTCCAACTGTTGGGCTTAAGCAATTCTCTTGCCATCAGCCTCCAGAGTAGCTAGGACTACAGGCGCCTGCCACGACGCCCAGCTATTTTTTTGTTGCAGTTTGGCCGGGATCAGGTTCGAACTCGCCACCCTCGTTATATGGGGCCGGCGTCCTACTCACTGAGCCACAGGGGCCGCCCTGAAACCCTAATCTTATACACACTCTATTCTCTTAAAAAAAGAAATGAAAGGGTATAGTAAAAATACAGTGTTATAATCTTATGAGAATACTGTCATATAAGGGGTCCATTGTTGACCAAAACATCAACTGTAACACACACACATGCTCCTTGGTCTTGGACTTCCAGCCTCCAGACTGTAACAAATACATTTTTGTTGTTTCTGAGCCACTCAATCTATGGCACATGGTTACAGCAGCCCAAACAGACTAAGATGAAACCTCCCCAGGAGAGAGGTGAGATCCAGAGGCAGTCTTGGGAGCCTGGGGCTGGTGACATGTGGCCTCCTGGGCTAAACTGTTGGTCTGGGTGATCCTCGCTCAATTACCACTTCCACTGGCAGGGTTTGAGAGCCTGCCTGTGTCAGCTTGGTTTAATGCAGAACTCTCCGGGTGCACGCAGAAAGGGGCAGAATGCCTTCTGATTCCCAGGTAAGAGGAGAAAACAATTCCCAGGGGAGGGGTTTCTGCGGTGGTGAAAGAGCCCTCCCTTGCCCTCTTCTGTCCGGGAAATTTTCCTGAGCATACGCAGTGCTGAGAACCAAGTGCTCAAACCTGTTTTAGGTGGCAGAATACCTGGATTCAGAGCTTCCTCTGCAGGAGATGGAGAAACACACTTCTGCTGCTCTTTGTATGAACCACGATTGACTTCTGAACACATTGACTGATTTAGCATCTAGGTTGGGCAAGAAATGATCTGCTTAATTATAGGTGCATACTGTTATAAATTGGCCAAATCATAGCCATGAGTACACTGGCTCGGGGGAAACAGGTTGTTCAACTGCTCAGGATCAAGTTTCCAAGTGTCTCCATTGCTACTCATTTGCCAGTAGATTTAGAGATTCTGCTGGTACTTAATAAAGGCCATCAAAGAGGCGGCACCCGTACTCAGTGGGTAGGGCGCCAGCCACATATGCCAAGGCTTGTGGATTGTTTAGCCAGCCCAGGCCAGCTAAACAATAATGACAACTGCAACAATGACAAAAAATAGCTGGGCCTTGTGGCAGGCACCTGTAGTCCCAGCTACTTGGGATGCTGAGACAAGAGACTCGCTTAAGCCCAGGAGTTTGAGGTTGCTGTGGGCTGTGACGCCACTGCACTCTACTGAGGGTGACATAGTGAGACTCTGTCTCAAAAGAAAGAAAAGAAAGAAAAAAAAATAATAGCCATCAAAGAAAAATGTTGGAGGGAAAACTTAAAACTGACAAAGTGCTTTTTTTCTTTTCTTTCCTATTTTTCCTTTTCTTTCTCTTTCCTTCTTTCTCCCTCCCTTTCCTCTTTCCTTCCTTTCTTCCTTTCTTTTTTCTTTTTCTTTATTTTCTTTTTTTTTTTTTTGAGACAGTCTCACTATGTTGCCCTCGGTAGAGTGCGGTGGCATCACAGCTCACAGCAACCTCAAACTCTTGGGCTTAAGCGAGTCTCTTGCCTCAGCCTCCCAAGTAGCTGGGACTACAGGCGCCCTCCACAACACCCGGCTATATTTTGGTTGTAGTTGTCCTTGTTGTTTGGTGTACATGGCTGGCGCCCTAGCCGCTAAGCTACAGGGGCCAAGCCTCTTCCCTTTCTTTTCTTGTCTTTCTTCAAGCAAATTAAAAAGAAAAAAGTCATATTTGGAGGGCTTTGGAGTCAGAGAAACTGGGTTTGAATGGAGAGTATTGTTAACTTTGTGACAGTGGGTAAGTTACTTAATCTCTTAAAAGCTGCTTCCTCCTCTGAGATAGAGACAACGCAGACTGTACTTGGCAGGATTAGTCTCAAGATTAGCGTTGATGTTAATGTATGTGAAGCCCCTGGCACAGTGCCCTGCCCTTAGTAGGAAGCTTACATGACAGATATTGTTAATGTTATTGGCATCAGAACACATTGTCCAGCTCATGAAACACCCATGTTCCATTGGAAGGAACAGACTGAGCTGGAAAAGGTCAAAAATGATTGGATTGTATCCCCCATTTAAACAGATGAGGCAACAGATTCAGAGAAGAGTTCAAAGTCATACGGCAAGTTTGCAGCAAGCCAGGCATAGAGCCCCAGCCCACAAGCCACCCATGCCTGCAGTGCCAACTACCTGGGAGGCTGAGGAGGGAATATCATTTGAGCCCAGGACTGTGAGACCAGCCTGGGCAACATGGCCAGACCCAGTCTCAAAAAAGAACAAACAAACAAAAAACCAGAATCCCAACCTCCATCGGCTTCCCTACTATGGTTACACTGTTCTCATCTACAAACCCAAGGCCTTTCTAAAATGCCCGACGTGTCCCTGGAGGCCACAGGTTGTTGCTTGCGTTCTGTCCTCTTCTGGTAGCCAGCCAAGATGAGCAAACGCACGGTGACTCACGAGGTGAGCTGGTCCCCAGTCCCTAGCGACTCTTCCTGTTAAAGAAAACACCATTTGTGTACCTTGTTATTTTTATTCTTCCCGCTGAGGCTTTGCTCAGAGAATTCATAAATGGGGGTGCCCGCCACTGCATAAGGCCCCAGCTTGAGATGCTGACACTGGGGCCCTCGCCTGGAGTGGGCTGCACAGGAGGGGGCAGGGAGAGCTGTCTGCCTGCCTCAAGGCTGCAGAGAGGAGGGAACCGGCAGTTAAGGGGGACGTGTCAGCGCTTGTCTGCAAGCCTGGGCCTGGCCCTTTGGCCCTCTGGGGACAGATACCTGGAACAAGGGAAGCAGAAGGAACACAACGAACCCAGGAGCATCTTAGAGACGGTGCATAGTTTTCACCGTCTTGAAGATACTCTTTATTATTTAAAACAGGCCCCACTCCACACCATCTCATCTCCATCATTAAAAGATGTTGCTAGGTTGCCCCCACCCACTCCCACTTCGGGTCCCATTCTAGGCATGCTCTGTTCACGTCCAACACCTTCCTGGTCTGTGGCTTTGGGGGCAGTGGCTGCCAGCCAATCACATTTCAGAGCTGCCTATTACATCACCAGCAGCCAATCAGGGCTTCTGATCAGTGTGCCCTTAACCACAGTTACTACCCGGTTGACATAATCCTAGCCCCGAGCAAAGAAACCGGACAGCTTTCCTCAGCAGGCAGAGAGAGCTTTTTAAATGGTTTTTTGAAAGCCTGCGAATACTTGCAGGTCAACCTCGACCTCATTACAATTTGGGGGAAATCCCAGCTGGAAACCAATGATCGAGCCCAGCCCCCTTTGTTTGCCCAGCGAGGGGACAGGCTTGGCCAGAATGACACAGGAGTTGTTAGCAGAGAGGCAGGAGACCTCCAAGCACCGCCGCAGTGCTGTTTTCATGCGGCTGCTGGCTGCTCGTATGTGCCTAAGTCCCCTCAGTGTCCCCAGTCTACGCTGCCTGATGCTCAGTCTGCACTCAGACATGGAAGGAGGGGGGTGTGTGGGGGGGTCGAAGACTACAGCACACAGGGCCAGTCTGTGCAGCCCCAGGGGGGCCGGGGCAGGCACCTGCCACTCACTTTTCAGCTCCTGGAGTCCAGGACCAGCTGGGCATGTCCCCTCCGGGTTCTGCCACAGCCTGAACAAATTCTTCTTTACTTGAATTAACTGAAATCGAACCTTCTTTTATCTTGGACCAAATGATGCTTTTCCAAGATTTTCTACCTCGTTTCCTAGGCCTCTTCCTGCCTGGGCTTTGAGTTCCCTGGCAGGACTGTCGCAGATTGAAGACCCCTAGCTCCTGTGTGGCTGCAGTGGCCCTGCAGCCTGATGCACTTGACTAGAGCCACGGCCATGCCCTTAGGAAGCGCAGCTGGGCACCACCTATGCAGAGGACCTGACTCCTCTTGAAGTCTAAAGATACCCTTTGTTTCAGTTAGAAGCCACACTTCCCTTGCTGCATTTTGATTTTCTCCACTAACGTGAGAACTTCCAGATAGTGTTCTGCCCGCCTACATTTTTTCCCTTAAACTAATCTAGGAGTGAGTAACAATGGTTCTCAGGACAAATCCAATCCCTCCTGGCTTTGTAAATAGGTTTTTATTAGAAAGCTGCTGGGTTCGTTCATTTAAGTATTGTCTCACTATCCGCTTTCACAGCAGCAGAGCTGAGAAGTTGTGACGAAGACCATATGGCCTGCACAGCCCCACAGATTTACCATGTGCAAGCTTTACAGAGCTTGCTGAGCTTTCAGGCATTCACCTGGCTGCCTCGGGGGATCTCTTAAGCCTTGGACCCAATCACACTACTCTTCTGCTCATCAAAAAAAAAAAAAAATCTCAAAATCCACTATGCCTGTAGATAGACGCTCCTCAGTGAGGCTCTTTGTGACGTGGGCCACACATCCTTCCAGCTGTACTCCCCCCACCCACCTCTGCACACCCTCAGCCCTCCCATCACCAGCCATGCCTTTATCTGTGCGTGTCTGACACCTAGAACGTCCTTCTCCCTTCACCATCTGTCAAACTGCTAAACATCCTCTAAGACCAAATTCATTTATCCTGCCCTGTGCCCTCAGGCACCCTTCCTAGATGTCCAGCAGAATTATGGGCTCCCTGCTGTGTGCCCCCCACAGCCCTGTGGACAGATACCCCACTGGATTATAGTGATGTGCTTAGGTGTCCATCTCCCCCAATGGACAGTGAACTACTGGAGATCAGGGGCCTTGTCTCATCGCCTTTTCTGCCCCTGCCAGGAATGGCGATGAACCATCTGGATAGTAAGTCAGAAGCAGACTTGTTTAAAAGTGTTAGGAATTGGGTGGCATGAGTAACTCAGTGAGTAGGGTGCCGGCCCCATATACCAAGGGTGGCGAGTTTGAACCCGACCCCAGCCAAACTGCAACAAAGAAAATAACTGGGCGTTGTGGTGGGCACCTATAGTCCCAGCTACAGGTGAGGCTGAGGCAAGAGAATCACCTAAGCCCAGAAGTTGGAGGTTGCTGTGAGCTGTGAGGCCACAGCACTCCACCGAGGGTGACACGATGATTGTCTCAAAAAAAAAAAAAAAAGTTTACTTTAAAAACATACTCCACCTCTTTTCTATTTTTCTCCCTCCCAAAGAAGAATTTCCCAGGAGTAGCTTTTCTATTTTCTTTAAGTGATGTTATTATTTAATGTTATTTATTGATTTTTTTTTTTCCCAAGTAGCTGGGACTACAGGTGCCGCCACGCCCGGCTATTTTTTTGTTGCAGTTTGACTGGGGCCGGATTTGAACCCACCACCCTCAGTACACAGGACCAGCGCCCTACTCACTGAGCCACAGAATATGATCTTATATCAAATAGCTGTCAGACTGGCTCAGCATGTGCCTTCCCTGTGCCGGGAGGTGAGAGTAACCTGTCCAGCCCCATTCATGATGGGGATCGGGGGATTGCAATTATTCCCTATGAACAAGGAATAGGGACGCACAGATCATAAACTTGGATTAAGTCCCTGCCCTTTGTACACACTACCTGTCACTAAAAAAAAAAAAACTTCATTCGTATATTTCTGTGTGTATATATTATGCTGAATAGCTTGAGAATTCGAAACTGGAAGTGTTCTGGTTTTGAATCCTGTCTGCCTCTTGTACTTCTGTGGCTTTGGATAAGTTTCTTGACTTTTTGAGTCTCAATTTGATTTACATATTTTAAAAATTGTCGTGTTTACTCCATTGAGTTGTTATGACAATTAAAATGACATGAATTACTAGCACATGTAAAAGGCTTAATAGACCACCTGTCCCACAGTAAGGGCTCAACTAGCAGTGGCCGTTAGGATGATGGTGATTTATATACTGTTGTTCCCGACGTGTATCTGTAGGTGACAGGGGCTGTGGAGCCCAGTGGGTTCCGGAGTCCGCTTGATAATGGGTCTGAACTTAAACAGAGCCAGAGAAAAGGCATGTGCTGTCAGTTCTGTGGGAAGAACAATAGGAGGAAGAGAACAAAGGCCTGGTTTCATTGGAGGCTCAAGTGAATATTATTTTAAATGAAAGCTACAAAAACAGTGTAGAAAAACCACAGGCGGGGCGAGGCCCACTCAAGTTTGTGTCATGTCACCTGGTGGTTTACTGAGTCATAAACCATTTTATACAAATAGTGCTCTGACAACAGCTGTATTTTCTTTGCTAAAACTCAGGCTAACTACATTTTAAAAGGTTTTTTTTTTTAAGTGTATGATTTCTGGTGTTTTACATATGAAAATATTTGTATACAACTTACATCAAATATGGTTCTATGATTACCCCATTGTCTTTATTGAAAAGAGTAAGCTTATGTAACATCCAGACCTTGCTGGTAACCTGAGCCTGAGGGTTGTGTGACCTCAGGAGAAGGGGTGGGAAGCTGTGCAAACATGTCCAGGGCCTGGCTTCTCACTGGGTACTGCGGAGGCAAAGCTGTCCCTGGGCACATACAGGATTGCATCTATAAAATGGAACAAAACAAAACAACCCAGAGAGACCAGCAATAAATAAAAGTCAGGGGTTCTGTGAATGTTGTGTTATTCAAAGATAATATTGAAACAAAAATGACCACAAAGGTCATCTCCATGTTTCTGGCACTTCAAAAGAAGTGTTTTAGAAAAATAGTATATGGGCCAGGAATGGTGGCTTACACCTATAATCCCAGCACTCTGGGAGGCCGATGCTCCAGCTGAGCAAGAGTGAGAGCCCATCTTAACTAAAGGGTGGTGCCTGTGGCTCAGAGGAGTAGAGCGCCGGCCCCATATGCCGGAGGTGGCAGGTTCAAACCCAGCTCCAGCCAGAAACTGCAAAAAAAAAAAAAAAAAAAATGCGAAAAAAGAAAAAAGAAAAACTAACTGGGTGTTGTGGCAGGTGCCTGTAGTCTCTGCTACAGGGGAGTCTAAGGCAAGAGGATCACTTCAGCCCAGGAGTTGGAGGTTGCTGAAGCTAGGTTGACAACACGGTACTCTACCAAAAAAAAGAATACGGGCCAGGCATGGTGGCTCACGCCTGTAGTCCCAGTGCTGTGGGAGGCCGAGGCGGGTGGATTGCCTGAGCTCAGAGTTTCGAGACCAGTATCAACAGCAATGAGCCAGAGTAAGACCCCGTCTCTAGTAACAACATCAAAAACAGCCAAACGTTGTGGTGGGCGTCATGTAATCCCAGCTATTGGGAAGGCAAGGGGACAGAGCATAGCCAGAGGAAGAACATCTAAAAAAAAAAAAGAAGAAGAAGAAAGAAAATGAACAACAACCAAAAAAAGTACTTCAAATGAACGAGCACGCTGAAATAAAAAAAAAAAAAAAAAAAAGAATACGAATATGAAACCATTAGATGAACAAATACAAATACATTTCTACACAAGAGAAAAACTAAATTCAATGCAAGTTGGGGGGGTGGGTTGTGGTGGGCGTAGAGGAGAGGCGGGAGGGGGATGGTGTGCTCACACCTAATGGCCACAATGTAAGGGTGCATGGCACACCTCCTGGGGGCAGGACACCACCACGACAGGGACCCCACCTAATGAATGGAAACATTTTAACCTAATCATTTGTACCTTCATATTTACCTGAAATCTAAAAAAATTTAATTTAATTTAAAAAAAGAAAATTATATGATAGTAGGAATAGCACCAATGGGGTGATGCCTGTGGCTCAGTGAGTAGGGCGCCAGCCCCATGTACCAAGGGTGGCAGGTTTGAACCTGGCCCTGGCCAAACTGCAACAATAACAACAAAAAATAGCTGGGCATTGTGTCGGGTGCCTGTAGTCCCAGCTACTAGGGAGGCTGAGGCAGGAGAATCGCCTAAGCCCAGGAAATGGACATTGCTGTGAGCTGTGACACCACAGCACTCTACTGAGGGCAACAAAGTGAGACTCTGTCTCTAAAAAAAAAAAAAAAAGAAAGAAAAATAGCAGCAATCTACTGAGCAATAAGAAGATTAGAAATGAAAAGATCTGGATTTTGGTATAGGCTCTGCCTCATATCCACAATGTGATATTAGCAAAGTTCCTTAACCTCTCTGCTTCATTTTCCTCATCTGTGAAAATGAGTAACATTATCTGCTTCATTGGTTTGGTATGACATTAAATGAGATAAGTAGAAAGTTATTCACATATAAAGTAACATTATGAGAAATTATTGTGAATTTCTCAGAGGCTATTTATAGATAACCCAGGATCACAGAATTGCAGTATTTCTAGATATGTTTTTTTTTTTGTTTTGTTTTTTTTGAAACAGAGTCTCAAGTTGATGGTAGAGTGCCATGGCATCACAGCACACAGCAACCTCAAGCGATTCTCATGCCTCAGCCTCCTAAGTAGCTGGGGTTACAGGCACCTGCCACAACACCCGGCTATTATTTTTGCTGCAGTTGTCATTATCGTTTACCTGGCCAGGGCCGGGTTCCAACCCACCTATCTTGGTGTATGTGGCCACTGAGCTACAGGCGCCGCCTAGATGTGCTTATTTGATATATTTTAGGCCAAAATTAGAAAGAGAAGTAAAAATTTCAGAATACTCCTTCCAACTAATGCATGAAGTTAATTTAATACTTTATCAATTTTTTTCATAATTTGTCTTTCAAGAGCTTTAGGACCTCCAATTGGCAAAAGAGAAATTTGTGACTAAATTGGGGGCCAGCATTGATAAATGCTTATCAGTCAGAAGAGATTGCTTGAAAGGTCGCACAGCAAGGTCAGGGGGCATGAGAGAGAAGTCTCTGACCTATTGTGATGTTTGCTGTGGGCATGGAAAGGCCAGCATAGGCAAGAGAGTTAGGTCTTCACTTACCTTGCACTCCTAAATAGAGGGATACTATGTTCAATTTAAGGGAAAAGAAGCAAAAGAGGATTATGATAAATCTAGAGGGAGTTTGAGGTTGTCATGCAAAAAGATTAACTGAGCATCTATTTTCTGCCAGACCTATGCGAGGACCTGGGGGATGGGGCCATGTGTGGGGCTGGATTCCTCAGTGTTCTAGATAAGAGAACTTGTCAGTAGACTGAGGTTCAAATCCTGACTCTGCCATTTGTCCTGTGAATTTGGGCGAGTGGTGGTGTCAGCCGTGCAGACAGTTATAATACCATGGAAGAAGTGCTGGAACAGAGAGAGGGATGGGGGGCTTCAGGTCAAGATACTGTGATAGGGTTATACTTTGAGGCTTCCCTCACCTCAAATATATGAAATGACAGACAGTATAAAAAGAGAGAGGATAGAACATAACCACACTAAAAAATGTAGTAAATACCTCTGTGGAGTGAGAAGGAAACAGACACACGTGAGTGGTAAATGGGCTCACAGGTTCCAGGCAGAGGGGAGCAGGAATTGGGCCTTTCTGTTGTAACAGGGATGACAAAAGCACCAAGTAAGGTATAGGACCAGACTCAGGGCCCTGCATCAAATCAGGGCCCACGAAGGTTCTCTTCTTTATTCAAACACATGTACATGCACATATACGTGCATGCATGCATACACTTTGCACCTGTGAAAGACATCTGCAGTTGGCAGCTATTTGGATCTATGGCTTATAAAGGTTAAGTTTCTTTGGAGTAGAGAGAAACCAAGACCGGGGCCAATCTTTCCAGATACTCTACACCTGGAATTGCATTAGAGAGAAACCAAGACCGGGGCCAATCTTTCCAGATACTCTATACCTGGAATTGCATTTCCTTCTTGTCATTGGAGAGCCCAGTATTGGATGGGAGCCCACAGCATTCCATCAGATTCGGGGGGTCTGGACTAGGAGCCAGTGGGCAACAAGAAACTTCTGGACAGGAAAGAGGGAGTGCAGCAGGGAGACTGGGGTGATCAGAAAGAGGAAAGCGCTTTCAAGATGAATGTACAAACCGAAATCCCAAAGGCCACATAGAAAATCAAAGCTAAGTTATGAAGTCACACAAAACCAACAATCAAGAAATGAAATTATTCCAGATAAAATTAAAATAATACATCAGGGTGGCACCTGTGGCTCAGTGGGTAGGGCGCCTGCCCCATATACCAAGAGTGGCAGGTTCAAACCTGGCCCCGGCTGAACTGCAACAACAACAAAAATTGTGTTGTGTGGTGGGCACCTGTGGTCCCAGCTACTCGGGAGGCTGAGGCAAGAGAATCACCTAAGCTCAGGATTTGGAGGTTGCTGTGAGCTGTGATGCCACAGTACTCTACCAAGGGCAATAAAGTGAGACTCTGTCTCTACAAAAAAAAATTTAAAAAAAAGAAAAAAGAAAATAATAAGTCAGCCTGAAAATGACTTTCAGTTGACTCTGTTTACAGTCCCCTAAGGGATAAAGGAAAGAATAGTATCCATTTTTTTTCTAGTTCCATATGAAACATAGAACTATTTTTTCAAGATGGTTAACATATGATATTGGTATTTTAGTGAGTATTGCATTAAATCTGTAGATTGCTTTGGATAGTATATAGACATTTTAACAATATTGATTCTTCCCAGCTGTGAGCATGACATGTTCTTCCATCTGTTAACACCCTCAGCAATTTCTTTTCTTAGGGTTCCCTAGTTCTCCCTGTAGAGATCCTTCACATCCTTTGTTAAACACATTCCAAGGTATTTTATTTTTTTTGATGCTACTGTGAAGGGCATTGTGTCTTTGTTTGTTGTTGTTATTGTTGTTTAGCAGGCCTGGGCCTGGTTCGAACATGCCAGCTCTGGTGTATATGGCTGGTGCCCTAACCACTGAGTGCAAGTACCGAGCCAGCATGGTACCTTTGATTTGATTCTCTCTTTGATTTGATTTGATGCATATGAAGGATACTGATTTGTATGCATTCTTTTTATAACCCGAGACATCTCTGTATTTCTTTTTTTTTTTGAGACAGAGCCTCAAGCTGTTGCCCCGGGTAGAGTGCTGTGGCGTCACAGCTCCCAGCAACCTCCAACTCCTGGGCTTAAGCGATTCTCCTGCCTCCACCTCCCAAGTAGCTGGGACTACAAATACCCGCCACAACACCCGGCTATTTTTTTGGTTGCAGCCATCATGGTTGTTTGGCGGGCCCAGGCTGGATTCGAGCCCGCCAGCTCAGGTGTATGTGGCTGGCGCCTTAGCCGCTTGAGCCACAGGCGCTGAGCCAACATTGCTGTATTTCATCTGCAACTCCAGGAGTCTAGATATAAGACCATATCATCAGCAAAGAGTGATGGTTTGCCTCTTCTGTCCCTATTGGGATACCCTTCATATCCTTCTCTTGCCTGATTGCACTGGCTAGCACTTCCAGGACTAATGTTGAATAGTAGTGGCAACAGTGAACATCATTGTCTGGTTCCATTTGTAAGTGGGAATGCTTTCTCCATTTTTCACCATTCAATATTATGTTGGTTGTGGGTTGGTTATAGATGGCCTCTCTCGGTTTAAGGAATATCCCATCTATGTCAATTTTCTTATTAAAAAAAGGATGCTGAATTTTGTCAAATGGTTTTTCTGCATCTATTGAGAGGCTCATATGGTCTTTGTTTTACTTCTGTTTATGTGGTGAATTACGTCTATAGATTCGCATATGTTGAAACAGCCTTGCCTCCCTGGGACGAAGCCACCTAGTCGTGATTAATTCTTTTGATGCGTAGCTGAATTCCGTTTGCTAAGATTTAATTGAGCATTTCCATGTTCATTAATGATACTGGTCTGTAGTTTTCTCTTTTTGTTGTATCCTTTCCTGGCTTGGGTTTCAGACTGATATTTGCTTCATAGAAAGAGTTGGGGAGGGTTCCTTCCTTCTCATGTTTTGGGATGATTCTGCAATATAGGTACCAGCTCTTCTTTGAAGGTTTGGGAGAACTCTGGTGGGAAACCATCAGGTCCAGGAATTTTTTTTGTTGAAAGCTTTTTCATTGTTGTTTCAATTTTGGTGCTTGATATTGGTCTGTTCTAGAGTTCCACCTCTTCCTGGTTGAGTCTTGAGAGGTAGTATGGTTCCAAGCACTTGCCTATTTCTTCCATGTTTTCAAATTTCTGGGCATAGAGATTTTTGTAATATTTGAAGATGATATTTTGTATTTCTGTGGTGTCTGGGTTTTTTGTTATTGTTGTTTGTTTTTGCAGTTTTTGGCCAGGGAGGGTTTGAACCCTTCACCTCCGGTATATGGAACCAGCGCCCTTACTCCTTGAGCCACAGGAGCGTCCCCCCCTTTTTTTAACCCTTGGTAGAGTACTGTGGCGTCACAGCTCACAGCAACCTCCAGCTTTTGGGCTTAGGCGATTCTCTTGCCTCAGCCTCCCAAGTAGCTGGGACTACAGGCACCCGCCACAATGCCCAGCTTGTATTTTTGTTGCAGTTTGGCCATGGGCTGAGTTCGAACCCACCACCCTTGGTATATGGGGCCCATGCCCTACTTACTGACTCACAGGCATCGCCCCATGGCATCTATAGTCATTTCTCCTTTTTCATTTCTTTTTCTTTTGAGACAGAGTCTCACTCTATTACCCTGGCTAAGATGACACGGCCTCAGTCTAGCTCATAGCAACCTCAAACTCCTGGCTCAAGCAATCCTCTTGCCTCAGCCTAAGTAGCTGGGACTACAGGCACCAGCCACCATGACTGGCTAATTTTTCTATTTTTAATAGATATGGTGTCTCACCCTTGTTCAGGATGGTCTCAAACTCCTCTGTTCAAGCAATCCTCCCACCCAGGCCTCCCAGAGTCTTAGGATTTTATACCACACCTGACCCCTTTTTTGTTTCTGGTAGACCTTACCAGAGCTCTTACTTTTCTGTTTCTGGTTAATCTGGCCAAGGATTTATCAACTGTATTTATCTTTTCAAAGAACCAACCATGTTTTAAATAAAAGGACAAGATATGGCTCAGCGTCATACCAGTAGCACACTGGTTACGCACCAGCCACATACACCAAAGTTGGCGGGTTTGAACCCAGCCTGGGCCAGCTAACCAACAATGACAACTGCAACAAAAAATAGCCAGATATTATGGCAGACGCCTATAGTCCCAGCTACTTGGGAGGCTGGGGCAAGAAAATCGCTTAATTCCAAGAGTTTGATGTTACTGTGAGCTGTGGTGCCACAACACTCTACCGAGGGTGACAAAGTGAAACTCTATCTCCAAAAAAAAAAAACAATAAAATAAATAAAAGGACAAGACATTAGAAAATTAAAACAGGAAGAAATTAAAAAAAAGAAACAAATACTGAAAATGAAAAATAAAATCATTGACAATAAAGTGCTCATAAAAAATTGAAAAGTGGCTGCTTGTTCCAATCCTTGTTCCATGGTACCCCCTCAAAGTAGAGTCTGAGTCACCTTTATATTTGTGTCCTAGTGCCTGGTACGGGGGTTCACAAGCGAGCAATGCTGAGTCAGTGTTCGCTGAAAGAACGGAAGTATCATTGATCACCCCGCAGCTCCTGGATGGGCGGTCACGCCTCCCACTTGAGAGGTCCAGGGGGGGCTGAGTAACACTGAGTTTATGCAGCTGGATCCCTAATAAATATTGTTTCACAAGAAATATAAAAAAGTAATTGCTTTTCACCCTGGTATTCTTTCATCTTACCAAATCCTATTAATTCTCACCCTTAAACATATCTCAGACCCATTACCTTCTCTTCATCACACCACCTCACCCCTACCCCAAGACACCTCTGCTTCTCACCCCCTACCATAGTAGCCTCCCATCTGGCCCACCCACTTCTCCCTTACGTCCAATCCCCTCCGTGCTGCCAGGATGGCCGTTTAAAAATACACATGGATAGGGCGGCGCCAGTAGCTCAAAGGAGCAGGGCACCGGCCCCATATGCCGGAGGTGGTGGGTTCAAACCCAGCCCCGGCCAAAAACTGCAAAAAAAAAAACAAAAACAAACAAACAAACAAAAAAATCAAAACATACACATGGATAATCATATTGTACCCTGCTAAAAATCCTGGAATGTTTCCAATGCCTTTAAAAACAAAAAGCCCCAAGTCCTGAACAGCTTGCCATAGCACCCCGTGTCACCCTGGAGGTGAGGCTTGCTCCCTCCCCTCTGTCTACACAGCCGGCCGTGTCCTGTTCCTGGGCTTGGCTGGGCCGTCATTCTGCTGTTCTTCCCTCTTCGACCTGACTCCTACCCAACCTCCCAGCTCAGCTTAGATGTCACGTGCATCCTCCACCCTCCCAAGAGGGAGCTGGAACCCCATTTTTATGCTCCGGTGGTTCTCTGTTCCTTTCGTTTATATTAAAAAAACAAAAAAACCCTGACCCAACTTCTTGTTTCTTCAGTGTTCCCCTGGCCCACTGGCCTCGGTTTCTAAACAATTGGCCTGGCTCATTCCTCAGTTCCTGAGCAGCTGTTCAGGGGGCAGGCCTGAGGAGACTTTGTGCTGTCTGCATGAATGACTGTCACCCTGCACTTACCGGTGGCATAGCCAGTGATTGAGGGGAAGTGACACAGAATTGCTTCTAAATTGGAGAGTCAGAGCAAAGATTAAAGCACCTCATGATTTACTTCCCAGTGACTTTCAGATGGGGAGCTGCTGATGTTCTGGGGAATAAGTCACAAAGCATTGTCATTTTGCTATCTGTGGCCGGCTGTTAATCAAGGCCCAGTGGGGCCTGATTCCCACACAGGGAATAAACAAGGTGACATCATGGTAACACCCTCCCAAGGGACCATGCAAGTGTGCCGGCTAGGTTTGCTGGTGGGACAAGGCTGTCTGTGGTTTGTCAAGCCACCAATCATCTGTGAAGGGCTCGTGATTCTGTGGCTCTCCAGGGATGGATGACAAACTTCAGTCTCCCGGCTCCTTTGACCTCCACATGATCCCCAGAATCTCGCCTGCCCTTCCAGGGTGATGCTGTCCCCTGCACACACAGAGCCAGAGGACAGTGCCCTGAGTCCACGCAGAAGTCCCCTCACTGGATTTTCATTGTACTGGCTAACATCCTTCTGTCATGCCGTGGTTTGTAAAACCTTTCCACTTATTCTTTCTTCTTTGATCTTGATCTCGTGCTCACTGAAAGCAGATGAAATGAAGATTGTGTGGACTCTGTGTACACAGATACAGCCTCGTGACCTGTGCAAGGTACTGTGGACTCTGTGTGCCTCAGTTCTCTGTGACATGGGATAATAATAGTAACAATGTCATGAGACAGTTGCAAAAGTTAATTAAATTAATATGTGTAGGAACTAGAAAAAAAACCATACAGTGAAGGCAGTTCTTAGTAATGAAAACAAAGCCAGGGCATCACCATACCAGATTTTAGTCTGTACTACAAAGCCGTAGTGGTCAAGACAGCATGGTACTGGCACAAAAATAGAG
>CAUYPK010110060.1:0-47411 GCA_963574355.1 Loris lydekkerianus | reverse complement strand
AAAGTTAATGAAAAAAAGTTTTCTGTGAATAAAGATGAATTTTTTTTTAAAAAATCAGATTTCCCCCAGCCAATTTAATTCTCCCTTCCCTATTTTGTGTGTTACTGACCCATTTTTTTTTTTTTTTTTTTTTTTTTTTTTTGCCAGGGCTGGGTTTGAACCCACCACCTCCAGCATATGGGGCCAGCACCCTACTCCTTTAAGCTACAGGTGCTGCCCTACTGACCCATTTTTATACAGAGAAAAAACAACCCAAACACTAATTTTTGTTGTTGTTTATTTCTCTCTCTCTCTCTCTCTCTCTCTCTCTCTTTTTTTCTAGAGACAGAGTCTTACTTTGTCGCCCTCGGTAGAGCGCAGTGGCATCACAGTTCACAGCAAACTCCAGCTCTTGGGCTTAGGCGATTCTCTTACCTCAGCCCCCGGAGTAGCTGAGTGTACAGGCGCTCACCACTATACCCAGCTATTTTTTTGTTGCAGTTTGACTGGGGTCGGAGTCAAACCCGCCACTTTTGGTAAATGGGGCTGGCACCCTACTCACTGAGCCACAGACCCTGCCTCCAAACACTAATGCTTAAATATTTTCTCCAGTATTAAATTAGGAACCAACCAAGTTATAGCTTTCTCATTCATTGTCAACAATGTAAAAAATTATACCACTGTATAATTATGATACTAAAATAAGACCACAAAAGGGACATGTTTCAGTAGCTACTACCTTATAAATGCAGCATCACTAGGCTTCACTGGAGTGCCTTTGTCATAAACTTGACTTACATACAGTTCAGAGATGTTGCTTGCAACAACTAAGTGCCTGTAGTTTAAGAAGCATATGCTTATGAAAAAAAATATCATTGTGGTAAATTAAATGTATGCCCTGTCCTTCCGAGTATTTAAACCAAGAGACAGAGGTCCTACTCAGTGTTTTTCAAACTCTGCCCTGTGAATGTTTTGAACGGGATAATGTCTTTGTTATGGGGTATGTCTTGTGCTTTATAAGATATTGAGTGGCACCTGGCCTCTGACCAGTAGATACCAGTACCCACCCACTCCCCCAGTTGTGACAACCAAAAAAATGTTTCAAGACATTGCCAGTGTCATCTAAGGACACAAATTACCCCCATTTGAGAAACAAATAATTTTAAACAAATGTGAATCCATCTAATCACACTGCACCTAAACCCAGAAATGTAAAAAGTATGAGTATAGCTAACTGGTGAGAGATTATGTAAAATATATTTATTTGTTATCAGAGAGTAAATATCAGATTATACTCTTGAGAAATAGAGGAAATTTATATAAGCTAAGTCTGGATAAATTTGAATGCTAAGTTGGTATGCTTTTAGCAGCCAGTAATGCTTTTTAAATATGAAGAGATATGTCCAGTAGCAATTGAACAGGCTTAATATCTGATAGATATGTATACTTATATTATCGATATCTTGTCTGTAAATATGCTATTAAGTAATCTATTGGCATAAACTGAATTTAGCATTTCTTTTCTACCTCCAATTATATTCATCACTTTAGAAGCATAATCCCCTACCTCGTGGAATGTGAGTGGAATTGTCAATGTACCTGTTTGTATAAGTGTGCATAATATACTTGTGCTTGGTATAAAGTGTTCGCAAAGAACCAATGCTTGAGATTTTTATAGATACATTGATTTTTTGTGACAGTTTTATAGGATCAAATATACTGAATAGGAAAGATAAAAATGTATTGTTTGCCTTTCCTGTTATTTTTTTTTAAGCTGATTTTAAAAATCATAGGTTTATAGTTAGGGTAGGTAACCCACCTGATATCTGAGGATTCATGGTTATAGGAAACACACTCCTAAACATTTATTTTGTACTTTATACTTTTTTTATAGTTTTTCTCATGCAATATAGATTATTCCCAGAGATACTCTTTCTTTATAGTAGAAACAAGGAGCACATTTTTGCTCTCCTTCACTTCCATTTTAATACCACATCTATAATCCTCCATTCTGTTCCCATTAGATAATCAATAAATATTTGATAATTGAATATCAGTGTGTTAAATTAAATCAAGTTTTTTAAATTCCATATTTGAATGAGTACCTACTGTGTAAATGTTGTTTATGCTTCTAGGCTCAGTGAGGGCTCTATAGGTAAATTATAAGAGGGTCACTGTCTTTAATAAACTTACAAGAAAAGATGAGTAACTAACTCTAGTGCAATGTGGAACGAGGTCATAAGAAGGAGGTCTTAAAAAGGTCATATGAGGATGGGACAGTGATGAGAGAAGATTTCTTGGAGAGGGAGCACTTTGTATTATAACCCCATGTTCTTAGCTGCCTGCCGGAATTTCCACCTGAAGAGGAAGGACCCTTTCCTCATGGCACTAACACCCACTCTCTTAAGGGTCTAGTCCCTTCCAAACCTGGGAATTATTTGCAACATCATGCGGTCTACAAGGCAACATTTTGTTAACTCAAACAACACATAACACCAATGGACTTTTAGAATATGTATCTTCACACTTGCTTTAGCCAAAATGGATTTTGGAGATAAAGCCACTAGGTATACAATTTAGAACTAAATTGCCCAGTTCTGAAGCATCATTCTAAGTGGGTGATAATTCCCTATTATCATATAAGGATGTTCTAGCCCATGAATTCTCATGTACTCCATAGCCCTGCCTAATGCACACATAGACAGCTTACCTCCTAGATGCAAGTTCACAGTGATTATCAATGAGTCTCTGAATACGAGGAACCTGGGTCTGCAGTCGCATTAGCATTTCCCCTTTCAGTATAGCCAGGTGGTCTACAACTGCCTGTGTGACTGGTTAGTTTCGCTTCATAAACATAAACAATAAAGATCTAAAAAACCAAGAGAATTACATTGGCTCCTTCTTTTATTTAAATGTGTACTTCTTGTTAACAATAGTTGCCACCTTAAATTAAAATGTTAATACTAAAAAATAAATTAGACTCAAGCCAGGAACAGTGGCTCATGCCTAATAATCTTAGTACTCTGAGATGTTGAGGCAAGTGGATTGCTTGAGCTCATGAGTTCGAGACCAGCCTGAGCAAGAGTGAGTCCCCATCCTTACTAAAAAAAAATGAAAAACTGAGGCAAGAGGATAACTTGAGTCCAAGAGTTCAAGGTTACTGTGAGGTATGAGGCTATGACACTCTACTAAGGGTGACAAAGTAAGACTCTGTCTCAAAAAAAAAAAAAAAGAGAAAAGAAAAAGAAAAGGAAAAGAAAAAAGAAAATTTAAAAACAAAAAACATAAATAAATAAATTAGACTCACTGCTTTCTTCTCTCTCATCTCTTTTCCTGCTCTGTCCCCTCTCTCTAATATAAAATAAACATATACTTGTATATTCTAAAAAAAAATAAATAAACAAGTTCTTAATTTGCATTATTCCTTATCTCATTTTTCATTAGGAAAGTTTTAGTCACATTATAGAAGGATTGTTTTTTAATTTATAAGTTCAATACATTTACTTTGAAAATACTGACTACATTAAAAGGTACTATTGAAGACCTGAAGAGGCTATTTCCTTTTTAAACCACTACTGTATTAAGTTCTGGTACTTTGGCTGACTCACCTGAGTCAATAAAAAATGTGTGTGCATTCTAACATACCTTTACTTACTTATAAGTAAAAGATAAATTAAAAAAAAAAAATACGTGTGAAACCCAAAGCAAAAATAAGATGTTATGTAGCTCATCATAACAAAATTTTTGCAAAATGTATTGTTTCCATTGATGCACTTTTGTGGGTCTGGCAATTTTGCTGAAATAGTCAATTACTTCTTTAGGTTAAAATAATTCTGAACAGTCTCAGAGAATAATTTGGAATAACGATCTGTGTGATTTTA
Source organism: Loris lydekkerianus (assembly GCA_963574355.1). Taxonomy (NCBI): domain Eukaryota; kingdom Metazoa; phylum Chordata; class Mammalia; order Primates; family Lorisidae; genus Loris; species Loris lydekkerianus. The sequence goes on along the minus strand of CAUYPK010110060.1, from coordinate 43,551 downwards.
GCTTTCGAATTGTAGCAATTTAAAAATTGCTGAAATGTCAAAAAAAAAAAAAAAACCCCAAAGACCTGACTTAGAAACTGTACTCTACATTGTTAAGAAAATTTGCATGATTTATTTGTGGAGACTGCTTAGGACTTGGGAGGGGATGTGGATATAGGAAACCAGATGTCTGCATGTGTGGTCCCATTAATTTAAAAGATAGGCATTTACCAAATGCCAATTTTATTGTAGTTTTGAGTACTATCTAAAGAAATTAAGCAAACCCTCTTTCTTTATTTGATTTATAGGTCATATTTATGTGAACTGTGTTATATAGTGTTTTTTCTTTTTTCAAAATGGACAGGTTAGGCCCACATTCTAGGCTAAAATACCTTCAGAATAAATCTCTGTGATCTAGCAAATCAGGTCATTGTTGTGCTAAGCTGTGCAAATAAGAAAAATGTAAACAGGAATGTGATAGAGGATTTAAAATATATAAAAATAAGTACATTTCTATTCTCAGTAGAATAGAAAAACATAATAAATCTGCATTTAATAATTTCATTAATGATCTGGGATAAGATAACAAATAGCCTATTAATTAATTCATCAATGATTCTAAATTGAGATGTGCTGTGAATTCAATCAAGAACAGAGAAATGATGTCGGAGAAGCATATAAGAAGGAAGGTATCATAAAATCAAGTCTGGAAAGAAGCAGCAAGCTTCTAGGAAGTTAGAGGAGCTCTAAATTATCAAACTCCTGCTATCATTCCCAATAATATCTGCACAGCAGAGAAACGCATACTGGGAATTGGGGATACCAGGTGATACCATCATCTGGTTATGTTTATGAAACAAACTGCCTGGGTAAAGAAATGTAGAACCTGGGTATCCTGGAACCAAACTGATTAAGTCAGATTCCCACTCTAAATAAAATATCCATTTCACCTAAGAATAATGGGATAAGGAGATCTTTGTACGATAGACAAGGTATTTACAAAGACAGCTTTTATCGTATTAGAGATATGAGTTAGCCTCTCTATCTCTATCTGGACAGCCCATGGCCTATGTGTTAACTTTCTCTGTGCATAGGTGTGGGATAGCTATACCTAGTTGTTTTGCCCTCAGGGAAAACTTGGATTTGATGTGGCTAATGAAATACAGGGGCACATGGTGTTTCAGTTTCTCTGTTGCCATGGTCCTGGCTCTTTCTGTCCATCCTTCGTGCCCCAGAGTTTTGAGCAATTGGATCTACAGCTGAAAGCAGGGTATGGGACAGTCTCCCTGTGTGGTAGACAGAGGTCTCGCCAAAAGGACATAGAGAGAAATTAAATTGTTTTGCTTTATTTTGGCTTGATTTTTCTGTAGCCAGATGATTCTTTCTGAAATTAAAGAAGAAAACCATACTCCCCAGGAAATATTTCTCTCTTCTCCAATAATGCATGTTTCTTTGCCGCTTTTATTTTTTTCATCTTTCAGAAAGAGACACTTTTTAGGTTTGTAAAAAAAAAAAAAAAAAGTAGCCATTTTCTGTTACCTTCCTTGTAATATAAACTACAAAATTAGTTTCTTTACCTTCCATAAAAGATTGCAGTCATTCAGTGTGACCAGAAATGCTCCTAGCAACCCACCTTGCCCCCAAACAACCTTTAGCAGCTGTAACCAGACTTAGGCCACATGACATTTGCTTTCTTTTCCTCAACGTAATACCTATCCACTTTCTCTCGGCCCTGCTTACATAGTTTTCACTTCTAGAAGTGGGCTCCCCAAACTCATAAAGAGCAGACGCATAGGGAATCTTTTCCCCAGTGTGTGCTCTTGTTTGTTTCATCGAGTATCAGGTGGCTGTAAGATGTTAGTTTCATCTCATCGCTTTCTATTTACTTCCAAATTTTTATATCTCTATTTTTGTGCCAATTCCATGCTGCTTTGATCACTATAGACTTGTAATATAGCCTAAAGTCTGGTAGAGTGATGACCCTGGCTTTGTTTTTAATACTAAGAGTTGCCTTGGCTACATGGGTTTTTGCCTGGTTTCTGACATGTATCCACGTAAGTGAAAAACTCATTTCAAATCAAGTTAGGGGAAGGGGAGAGGGTACGGGTACTCTCATTGGGTACATTGGGGGTGTTTGGCACACCTTTTGTGTGGGGAACATAACCATAAGAGGGACTCTACCTAACAAAAATCAAATATTTTGACCTTGTTGTTTGTACCCTCACATTAACCTGAAATAAATTTACTACAAAATAAAAAATAAATTAAAAAAAAATAAAATCTGAAGAAAAAGAGAGCAAAAGCAAATTAGTCAAATTAGTCTAATTCCCATAGCAATGGAGCACAACCTGAATCTACCATCACACAAGACTTACAAGAAATGCTTAGAATAAACAGTTCAAGATGGAATAAAAGTGCTACAATATCAACTGTATGTTCTCAAAATTACTTAAACAGATGGAATTCCTGTCATTGGCCTTTTCCTGTATAAGAAAAAGATAATCTTGGGTAAAATCAATACTAGTTTAACTTTGCTTGCCTTCATTACTCACACTCAGATTGTTATTGTTGAATTAAGTTTGATACAATGATATTCACCCATTGGATGTTAATTAGCTCTTAAAGGAAATATGAGAATATTTAGGACTCCAAGAAATAGCATGGCAATGACTCTCTCTGCATATAATTATTATTTTCTATTGGTCTTGTTGAGTCTGGTCCTGCAGAGAAGGTAAGTGGAAGCAGTTATGGGCAAGGCACTTACACTGTCGTTCTGCTCTGGCAGGTGTGTGGTAGAAGACAAGAACTCAAAGGTGGCCTGGTTGAACCGTTCTGGCATCATTTTCGCTGGACATGACAAGTGGTCTCTGGACCCCCGGGTCGAGCTGGAGAAACGTCATTCTCTGGAATATAGCCTCCGAATCCAGAAGGTGGATGTTTATGATGAGGGTTCCTATACTTGCTCAGTTCAGACACAGCATGAGCCCAAGACCTCCCAAGTTTACTTGATCGTGCAAGGTAAGAAAATGGCAGGATAGATGGGTGGTAAGGAAGAGGTGGAAGGCAGAGACTAATCATGATGGACAAAATACTCGTGAAATCTTTTCTGGAAAAAAAAAGAACACCTTTCACCTTCAAATATATTATTGCAATTAAGTATGTATTTTCCTCAGAAAAAGATAAGACTTAAAATGTTCAGACTAAAGAAAATAAAGAGTATAACCTTGTCACTGTGAGCCAGGACCCTTGGTGAAAGTGTTTTCTCTGAGCCCTGAGTGTGAAAACCCATAGCAAAAGCCACAGCTATTGGAGCAAGGTAAAAAGGGACAGGAGAACACACAGAATACTTAGAACCATGTGAAGTCTGTTTTACTCTAGGAGGTATGGGATGCTTTGCTGAATTTATGAAAGTTTGGTTTTATCTGTCTTTACCCTGACGATTGTCACTAATTATCTGTTTTATCACTAGTCATCTGATTTGTGATAGCAAAAGTCTTTTGGAAAAATAGAACTTCTCAGAGGGCTTTATATCTTTCCTCTTAGTTGTCCAGCTTTCTGTGAGGTTTGTCTCCATTTAATAACAAGTTACTTGTGAGTAAATCCAATGACAAGTTCTGCAATCCTTGGAGGTAAATTTACTTCTAGACTGAGGTTACCAGTGGCACGTCTGAATCATGGTTTTACAGGAAGAAGACCCTAAATGGCATACACGTGCCCCGAGACTATAGTTCTCTTGGGTTTACTTCCCCATGAAGGTTAACAAAGCTGATTGATAAGCTGCACAATTTTATTGCAAGCTAAATTCAACCACCAGCAGTTCCTTTTTTTTTTCTTTTTCTATTATTTTTTATTTTGCTAAACTTTTTAATCGAGAGAATTTTATAAGCACTTGTATTTTATGATGAATTTTATGTGTTTTTTTAATACATCATTTTTTAAAAAATTTAGATTATTATGGAGAACATACGATTTGGTTTCATAGTTCCCTTTTGTAAGGTTAAAGTCAGAGTTATAAGTGTGTCTTTCACCCAGGAAGTATACAACACCAGCAGTTTCAATCCATCTTTCAGCAAAGATCTAAGCACTAACAAATATTAGGGCTGTATTCATGTATTCTTGATTTACAATTTTATGTAAATTTAATGCAAATTAGGCATGGCCCCAGGGCTCCTGTCAAGATTCTAGTGTAGTCAGTGGTGTGGCAAAGTTTGACTGTAGCTTCTATTAATGTGTTATGGAATTGATTATTGCAGCATTTAAATTATTGCTCTCCCAACTCCTCTGATTAATGGATTGAAACTGGAATAAAATACATCAGAGACTGCCTGGTGCAGGGGTGCTTTAGTCATGTGACCCCTATCCTGGTCCATTTGGAATGGATGACAACTTCATTTTATTGCTTATAACAGACAGGTCTACTGGCTTGCAAACTTCCACCCACAGTCAAACCATTGAATGCTTTCCCTGTTGTTTAGTAGTGACTACATGAGCCTTATAACAAGGGAAACACCAAGGTTTAGATCTCAGGCAACCCACTTAGACCTGTAAACAGAAATATGGAAATATGTCAATGAGTTAATTTACCAGCTTCTTCAGAACAAATACAAGTACACATGCGTTCACACACACACATATCAAAACGAAAGAATAATTTCTACCTAATTCAGTGAAAGAGGGGGGGAAAGAGAACTAATTTACTTAGGGGTCTTTAGAGCAGTTTTTTTTTTTTTAATTTCAGACTTTTTCTTTTCCATTCTTCCTTTTTTTTTATTTCAGGTTAATGTGAGGTACAAACTAGGTTACCATGTTTGCATTTGTTAGGTGGAGTCCCTCTTGTAGGGGTGTCCCACACCCAAGAGGTGTGCCATATACCTTTACATTGTGCCCATTAAGTGGGAGCACACCAATTCCCCTCCCTTTCCCCTTTTATTCTCCCTCATTCCCTTTACTCCTCCCCACCAGCTTGAATTGAATAGAGTTTTTCTCTTATATGGGCATGTAGTAGATTGTCTACTGGCTTCATATTAGTATTAAATATATTGGATACTTGCTTTTCCATTTTTGTGATACTTTGCTAAGAAGAATGTGTTTTATTGGCCAGGCATGATAGCTGATGCCTATAATCTTAGCACTCTGGGAGTCTAATGCAGGTGGATTGCTTGAGCTCAGAATTTCAAGACCAGCCTAAACAAGATCAGGACCCCATCTCTACTAGAGAATTACTACTAGAAAAATTAGCCAGGCATTGTGGCAGTCTATTGTCGTCCCAATCACTTGGAAGGCTGAGGCAAGAGGATCTCTTGAGCACAAGTTGAGTTTCCTCTGAGCTCTGATGCCATGACATTCTACTCAGGGTGACAAAGTGAGACTCTGTCTCAAAAAAAAAAAAAAAAAAAAAAAAAGATTTTATCTAATAACCATTTATTGAGATTATCTCATGATTTTTCTACTTTGGCTGTGTTTAAATTTCATAATATTAAGAGGGCACAAACATTTTTATTACATAGATACATTTCATCATGCTAAAGTCAGTACAGCTATCTCCAGGGCAGTGTTCATTGTACCCAGTAGGTAAGTTCTCATCCTTTAACCCCTTCCTCATTCTTCTTTTCCAATATCTTTTACATCTGTTTGTGCCTGTGTTCACTCATTATTTAACTCCCACTTATTTGTGAGAAGATATGGTCTTTGTTTTACCATTCCTGAGATACTTCACATAGAGTAATGCTCTCCAGTTCCAGCCAAATTGCTGTGAACAACAGTGCTCCGTTCCTTTTTATAGCTGAAATAAGAGTACCGCTCACCAATATATATACACACACCTCACAGTTTCTTTATCCATTCGTGGACTGATGGACCCTTAGGTTGATTCCATATCTTTGCACTTGTGAATTATGTGTCTTTTTGATAAAATAATTTCATTATAGAAATTTTGTAATTTCATGATTTACAATTAAGTCTTTTTTCTTTCCTTAGTCTTGTCTTTTTTTTTTTTTTTTTTTTTTTTTTTTGGAGACAGAATCTCACTTTTTTGCCCAGACAAGAGTGCCATGGTATCAGCCTAGTTCACAGCAACCTCAAAGTGCTGGAGTGATCCTCCTGTGTCAGCCTCCCAAGTAGCTACAGGCACATGCCACCACATCTGGCTATTTTTTCCTATTTTTAGTACAGATAGAGTTTTGTTCTACCTCAGGCTGATCTTGAACTCCTGAGCTCCAGTGATCCTCCTACCTAGACCCACCCCCAAAGTGCTAGGATTATGGATATAAGCCACTATGGCTTGCCAAGTTTTAAGTCTTTAATCCATCTTGAATTAATTTTTGTTTATGGTAAGACTTATGGGTCTGGTTTAATTCTTTGGCATATAGCTATCCAATTTTCTGAACAGCATTTATTGAATAGGGTAACCTTTCCTCAGTCAAAATAACCAAATCAACTTTAAGCACAAAGAAAAAATCTGAAGGCATCACATTATAAGACTTCAAATTATATTCTAAGGCTAAAGTAATCAAAAACTCAAAGTATATATGCAAAGGACTAATTTACAGAATCTACAAAGAACTCAAAAAAAAAACCAAGAAAAAAACTAACAGCCCCATCAAAAAGTGGGCAAAAAACATGGAAAGAATATTTCAAAAGAACATAAATGGCCAACAAATGTATGAAATAACCTTGTCAAAAATCATATGTTTTTGTCAAAGTTCAATTGGCCATAGCTATATGGTTTTATTTCTGGGTTCTCTATTCTGTTCCATTGGTCTTTGTTTCTACTTTTATACCAATACTATGCTGTTTGGTTACTATAGATTTATGGTATAATGTGAAGTCAGATAATGTGATGCCTTCAGACGTGTTCTTTTTGCTTATGATGGCTTGTGCTATTTGATTTTTGGTTCCAAATGAAGTTTAGGATTTTTTTTTTTCCTAGATCTGTAAAGTAAGACATTGGTATTTTGGTAGAAATTGTGTTGAAACCATAAATTGCTTTGGGCAGAATGGACATTTTAAGGTGTCGATATTACAAATCCATGAGCGTTGGATGGTTTTCCATTTGTTTGTGTCATTTATGATTTTTTTCATCAGTGTTTTGTAGTTACCCTTGAAGAGATCTTTCACTTCCCTTGTTAAATGTATTCCTAAGTACTTTATTTTCTGCATAGCTATTGTAAATGGCACTGAGTCCTTGATTTGATTCTCAGCTTGACTTTTATTAGTACATAGAAATTCTGCTTATTTGTGCACATTGTAACCTGAGACTTTGCTGAATTTATTGATCAATTCTAGGAGTCTTCAGGGTTTTTGAGTTAAAGGAACATCTCATCAACAAATAGGATGAGACCTTCTGAGGACCTTCTTTTTCCTGATTAAGATGCCTTTTATTTTTTCCATGACTTCCAATGATATGTTAATAATGATATGTAACAGTAGAAGTAGGGACAGTAGACACCCTTGTCTTGTTCCAGTACTTACAGGGAATGCTTTCAACTTTTTCTCATTTAGTATGATGTTGGCTGGGGTTTGTCATATATGGCCTCTGTAATTTTGAGATATATTTCATCTATGCCTAGTTTGTTGAGTGTTTTCAACATGAAAAAGTGTGCATTTTATCAAATGCTTTTTCTGCATTTATTGGGATGGTCACATTGTCTTTGGTTTAGTTTATGTTTATGTGATAAATCATATATTGTTTTGCATATGTTGAGCCATCCTTGCATCCCTGCCTGGGATAAAACCTGCTTGATCAAGGTGAATTATCTACTGGAACTAGAAAGTTTATTGCACATAATTCACAATCACAAAGATGTAGAATCAACCCAAGTGCCCATTAAGTCATGAGCAGATTAAAAAAATATGGTGCATGTATATCATACTACTCAGTCTTTTTGATGTGTTTCTGAATTCAGTTTGCTAGAATCTTGTTGAGGATTTTTGCACCAATGTTCTTAATAGATACTGATTTATACTTTTCTCTGTTTTGTTGGTTCGCCCCCTTCCCCCCCCCCATCCCGGGTTTTGCTATCAAGGTGATATAGGTTTTGTAGAATGAGTTCAGGAGACTCTCTCCTTCTTGATGTTATGGAATAATTCTGTTGGATAGGTGCCAGTTCTTCCTTGTAGGTTTAGTAGAATTTGGCTGTATATTCATCTGGTCCGGGGCTTTTTTTGTTGGGAGACTATTTATTACTACCTCAGTCTCACTGCTAGTTATAATCTGTTCAGGATTTCTATTTGTTCCTAAATCAGTATTGGGAAGATGTGTGTTTCCAGGAATTCTTCTGTTTCTTCTAAGTTTCCTAGTTTGTATGCATAGACATTTTGTACCATTCACCGACGGTCTTTTTTATTCCTGTGATATCAATTATAAGGTTTTCTTTTTCATTTTATATTGAAAATGAGTCATTTTTCTTCTATTTCTGGTTGATCTGGTTAATAGTCTATCTATTTTATTTACCTTTTCAAATAACTTTTTCTTTCATTGATTATTTTGTGTTATATTATTGGTTTCCATTTCATTTAGTTCGTCTCTGATCTTTGTTATTACTTTTCTTCTCTTGGCTTTGGATTTGATTTTCTCCTCTTTTCCTAATTCCTTGAGATGTGATGTCAGGTTGATAATTTGTGATCTTTCTTTGTGATGTAAGTATATGAATTTTCCCTTTAGCTATAAAAAATTCATATTTTTTGCCATTCGGTTGAAAGAATCTTTGATTTTTATCTTATTTTCATCAGTGACCTAACAGTAGAAACCGGTAGAAGCTTGTTTAATTTCCATGACTTTGTGTGGATTTAAGAGTTTCTCTTGCAATTGATTTTTATTCTTATTCCACTGTGATCTGAGAAGATTCATGACATGGCTTCAATTTTTCTGAATTTGGTAAGACTTGCTTTTATGGCTTAGGATTTCTCAATCTTAGAAAATATCCCATGTGCTTATTAGAAAAATGTATATTCCATAGCTTTTGGTAGAGTATTCTAAAATGTCTGTTAGATCCATTTGTTCTAGACTTCTGTTTTGTTGTTGATTTTCTGCCTTCATAATCTGTCTAATGTTGATGTTCTGGCAATATGATGGCAATGTTTATTTCCTTAGATTTGATAGAATTCTCCTTATGAATCTTGGAGCTCTTATCTTAGGCGTATATCTATTTACGATTTGTGTCTATTCTTGGTGAATTGCCCCCTTTATCATTATATAATTATCTTTTCTTACTATTGTTGATTTAAAGTCAATTTTATCTAATATGAGAATGACTACAGCAGTACACTTTTGGTTTGCATTTGTTTTGAATATTTTTTTTCTATCCCTTTACTGTTAGTCTGTACATGTACTTGTGAATTAGATGGATTATGTAGAAACAGCATACATTCGGGCAATGATTTTTCATTCATTTAGCCAGTCTATGTCTTTTATTTATTTATTTTTATTTATTATTTATTTTTTCATTAAGTCAAATACACATAGATCATGAATACATTTATGCATATGTGGTGTACAATGTGTTGTTGTTTTTTTTATACAACCTGACATGGTTACATCAAACCAATCAACATAGCTTTTACCCCATTTACTTGATTATTGTGTTAGAACATTTATGTTCTACATTTAACAGATTTGACATGTACCCTTGCAATATGCTCCATAGGTGTGGTCCCACCTTTTTTTAATTAGAGCACTAACAGTATTTACATTCACTGTTACTGTTGCTGTGTTGGGGTAGTGTTCTGGTCTTCATGTTGAGTGGTACCTTGTTGTTTTGTTTTATCATGCTATTGTTTTAGAAGAGTTGTGAACTTTTATTTTTAGGCATTTTTACACTGGTAAGTATCTAGTCTGCTGTTCCACATATAGTGCACTACTGAGCATTTTTTTTTTAATTGAGACAGAGTCTGTGTTGCCCTCAGTAGAGCGCTGTGGCATCATAGCTCACAGCAACCTCAAACTCTTAAGCGATTCTCTTGCCTCAGCTACTCCCAAGTAGGTACAACACCCAGCTATTTTTTGGTTGTAGTTGTCATTGTTGTTTAGCAGACCCAGGCCAGGCTCAAACCTGCCAGCCTCAGTGTATGTGGCTGGTGCTCTACTCACTGAGCTACGGGCACTGAACGTATTGAGCATTTCTTGTAGGACAGGTCTAGGAGTGACAAATGCCCTTAGTGTGTGTTTCACTGGAAAAGTCTTCTTTTCTCCATCATTTACAAAATCTAGTTTTGCCAGACACAAAACTCTTAGCTGACAGTTACTCTGTTTAAGAAGATTAAAAATGGGGCCCCAATCTTTTCTTGCCTATAAAATATCCCCTGAGAAGCCTGTTGTTACCCTCATGGGCTTTCTTTAGAGATTAGTCACTGCTTTCATCTGGCAGCGTGTGGAATTTTCTCCTTCATTTTGGCTTTGACCAGGTTGAGGACTCTGTGTCTTGGAGATGTCCTATTTGCTCTGAATCTTTTGGTGTTCAGTGACTATCTTCTATGTAAATATATGAATCTCTGGCAATACCAGAGAAGTTTTCCTCAGTGATTCCCTTGGATAGGTTTTCCATGCTTTTTGCTTTTTCTTCTTCTCACTCCAGTACACCTATAATTCACATATTGGCTCACTTTAGTCCCTTATTTCACTGAGTAATTGTTCAATCTTCTTTATTCTTTTTTCCACATCTTTGACTATCTGGGTTAATTTGAAAGCCTTGTCTTTAAGTTCTGAGATTCTTTCTTCTGCTTAGTCTACCCTGTGGTTGAAGCTTTGTGCTGTATTTTGAAGTTCCTTAAGTGAATCTTTCATTTCCTGAAGTTCCATTATATTTCTTACATGATCTATCTCTTTAGTAAATTTTTCGTTTTTTTCATTTCATGTTTGGAAATATATTTTTAGCTTCTTCCTGGTGGCTTTCAACTTTCACTTCATCCATTCATCTTATTTGCCATACATATTCGGAGTTCCATTTCTAAAATGTTGATAATTTTGTTATTGTCAGAATCCATTGAGATAGGTCTATTGTGATCCTTTGACATACTGATCTACCTGTGTCATTCATGTTGGCAGAGTTCTTCTCCTGGTTTCTTCTCATTTAAAACTTCTTCTCTCAGTTCAAGGCAGATAAGTTTTCAACACTCCTGTTCTCCTTTGCTGCAATCTCTCCTATTCATTTAGAAGAAGAAGTCTCTACATGGGGTTCTGTGTCCTATATAGGAAGACTGATCTAGTATGAGAGGGGCGGGTACATTTGACCTTGAAATGTAGCTGTTCTGCAGTACCCTGTTCCCTTGTGGTGTCACTGTCCAAGCTGGAGCTGGGAGATCTTCATGTAGAGAGGTGGGTTATTCCCCAGGCCACTGGTGGAAGCTCATATGGGGGTGGGGTGAGTGAGTTCCTCTCCACAGAGATGGATATTGTGAGAGATTGCTCTGCTCAGGTCTCCCCCCAGTAGTAGCAGTGACTGCTATTAAACAGTGGCAGCAGCTGTCAGAGCTGTGGACACTCTGCTCAGCAATAGGTGTATGGTGGTACACCACAGGGCAGGGAGGGGATGTGGAGTGGCTAGTGGCTTGGGATCTGCTGTGGACAACAGGATTCAGGTATGATGTTGCACAGTGTGGTCTGCTGGCCAGTGTGTGAGTCCACAGTGCATGGGTCTAGTGGCTTTTTTCACTTGTTAGGACATGAGCTATGGTGACATGGCCTGCCAACTGGTATACAGAATGGGGGGCATGACTGTATGACATTCAGGGCCAAAGGGTATGGCCAACCTCACCATGTGGGTCTACAGTGGCATGGCCCACTAGCCAGTGTGTAGGTCCACAAGGGTGTAGATCTCCAGGGTTGCAGATCTATGGGGCATAGAGTTGCATGTGGCACACAGGGCTGTGAACTTCTTCTGCTAGTTTGCATGTGGGAGCACAGGGGCATAGCCTCTGGCTGTTACACAATACCAGAAGGCATAGCCCATGGTGGTATGTACCTCCGTATGCCAGGAGGAGCCAGGGATTTGTTCCTCAAGTTATGCAGGTCCATGGCTTGTCAACCCACACATAGGTTTGCAGGGGCAAAGACCCGAATGGGGTAGCACATGGGGCCAGAGGCTTGTTCTGCTGGTCAGAGTGCTGGGCCACATGGATGGTTTGTTGGATGACCAGGGCTCTTTGTTCACACAGTTCCCACAGGAGCTGCTGCAGGGGCCTCTTAAATGGTATTGGTGCCTGCTCTATTTCAATTCCTTGGTGGTGGGGGGCTCATCTGGCTCCCAGTCACAGGTATGCTAGAGCCTATGCTCTCCCTATGCTCTTTTTACTGTCTCTCCAGCCTAACAAGGGGTTGACATGGGCAATTGTAGGAATGCTTACAATGGCATCTGCTGTGGCAACCCAGGAACACAGGCCAGCAGGCACCTGCTGGGCCTGCTCTCTGAGGCACCTTTACTATGCAGATTTGAAGTAGTTCTGTGATCAGTACAAAGGCCCACGGGGCGGGGGGTAGGGGGTGGGGGGTGGGGGGGTGGGGAGGTGGGGTGGGGGGGTGAAGGGGTACAGACAGCTGTAGACAGTTGCAGTGTCTACATCAGGAATGTGGAGCCCGGGGCTCTCTCCTTTATTCCTTTCCTACATGTGGACAGCTTCCCCAGAGCCCCAGGTACCTTCCAATCTTGGGGAATGGATCTCCCCATTCCTATCTCCTTCACTCTGAGTATCTCTTATCACTTCTTTCTCCAAGAGGGTCCATCCAGAGATGGTCATTCACTTGCAACTTTGGATTTTCTCCTTGAAAGTAGTATGTGAGGGGTGCTTCTAGTTTGCCATCTTGGCCTAAATAGCTAAATATTTTATTTTGTTTAAAATATTCTAGATTTCCCCTGAGCACCTTATGAACTGGTAAGTATGAACAAAATTAACTCTTAGAAGTACAATATGTCTTAACGCTTAGTATTATAAATTCTTTAAAAACTCATTTGATAGTATTCATATATATATATATATATACACATATATATACATATATACATATATATATATATATATATATATATATATATATATATATATATGTATGTATGTATATGGGCTTTCAGACAGCCCTACCCTGTTTCTTTCCCTAAAATGGTCTCCATATAATCCTCCTTTGATTTTTAAATAAGATTGTCTATTAATATATTTTTTATAGTGGATTATGCTTGAAAATACCTACTTGATTATACTATGATATTTTGACTTAATTTTAATACCTTCATAGCCTTAAATATCTTTAGATAGTCCTTAAAGAACACAACTAGTAATTATATATAGTACTATGATGAACAAATTTGGACAATCTGATCTTATATTCTTGGTTTCTATATGAGAAAATAGAAATTCATTAAATTGGGTAACTTGCTTAAGATCACACAGAGAGTTTGGGGGTAGTTGGGTGCCAAGCACACTTGAAATCAAATCTAAAGCACTTTCCACTGAAATAGAATGTTTTTGCTATGATTTTAAGGATTGCTTTAAGGATTTATATTTAACTCTGAACTCTTAGCACCAAAAGCCCAAATTTCCTTCCTTATTAAAAACGTATTTGTGTACTTTCAAGCTACAAACATAACCATCTCAAGAGTGTTAGAACTAGAACTAGATTAGATCATATGACCTGTACATTTATTCCAAGGCAATGCGGGTGAAATTAAATTTAACTTAAAGGATAAAAAAGAACTAATGACTACCATGTACTATTTATTTATTATCTCATTAAATTCTAATAATATTGCTATTAAGTGGTATCAATAACTTTACAGATATATATAAAAGCTTAAAATTCAGAGTTGAAGAACCTACCCAATGTTTCTCCCACTTGTTGGCTTAGGACAAAGCCATAGTTGTGTGATTCAAGATATTATTTTATTTTCTTCTTGACCACATCGGTTTGACAGTGAAAATGACAGTGAAAATGACAAACTGTACTTATGTGGGAGGTAAAGAAAGGATCGTCTCCTCTGGAGCCTGAGTCAGAGGAATTTTTTGACAGTTGTATACATGTTAGAATTTGATCTCTAACACCAGATGACTCAGCCACCTTACTTTGGGGCATTCAGCTTTGTCACTGTCAGGAGTTTCATCTATTTACACTGTTCCCATTAATTCCTACTCCCTACCTCAACCATATCAAGGTTTCTGCCTCCAGATATAGCTGATGTCCCTCTTTTCCCAACCCCACACTCCCTTTCTTCAGAATCTAAGTGACTTTTCCAATTTTTTTTTTTGCAGTTTTTGGCCGGGGCTGGGTTTGAACCTGCCACCTCCGGCATATGGGGCTGGTGTCCTATTCCTTTGAGCCACAGGTGCTGCCTGCCTTTTCCTTTTTTTATGACTTGCTTTGATCACCCTCCATGATTTTTTTCAAATTGTACTTAACTATTCATTAAATAAGTACTGTATTTCATTTCCTTACCTAATGATGACATTACTCTAAAAGGTTCTATGAACTACCACTAAAGAATATGATTTAAAAAGGTGGGCACTGAAGTTGCCTTGCCTTACTCAGACTCTTTTTAAATTTATTGTGAGGATGAAACTAGATGATCTATGTAAATCCTTGGCCTGGTGTTTGGAGACTATGGGTTCTCACCTAACAGATGATGACTCTGGTGATGATGATGATGACGACAATGACTACAGTGAATATGACGATGCTGCTGTTGTTCCAATGGTTCCATAAGGCTCGTGAGTGTCCTGGGATGCCATGCAGGGTCTAACAGCTACTTTCACTCATTGCCTGTTGCCCTTATCATAGCCTCTTTCAGTTTTTAATTTGGTTCCCATCCAACCCACTCTTTCAGCTGTCCTTTTCTTAGCAGTCTTTACCTTTACTTCTTTAAGATTCTAGAGGGTTTAGATAACATCACTTTTAAGTTTATACCTATATTTATTGAGGATATTTGAGTACAGTGTATGTCAGCAATATATAGAGGATTTGTTAGTTAAATTTAAGATTGGTGGGATAGCCTCAGAACTTCTGATTCAGTCGATCTGAGAAGGGTGTGAAATTTTACATTTATAACACATTCCCTGATGATGCTGATGTTGCTGGTAAAGGGAATATGACTTAAGAACTACCCTTCTGATAGCATTATGAAAGATAATATGGGGAAGTGATTGTGCATAATTTCATTCAATTTCATATAGTTTTATAGCTCCCAAATAGTCCTAACCAATCATGCTAGATATAAGTAGATTGACAAATACCTTAACTTTCATGGGCCATCTTAGGCCCTCCGAACTGCCTACCTAGCTCAGTCCTATAGAAAGAAAAATCTTTTCTTTCCCAAAACTGCACATTTTCAAGTATCAATGCTGAAAATAAAATGGTCATGGCATACTGCTGTAGACTTCAAAAGTCTCAATTTTGTAAATTCATGAGTGTTTGTAACCCCTCACATTTCTCCTACATCCCATTTTTCTGAAAAGTCTATATATATGCAAATTCTACTTAACATATCAACAAATTATATATATATATATATATATATATATATATATACACACACACACACATATATACACACACACACATATATACATATATCCACCATTAGTGTTTTTTCACCATCTCAAAAACTTTCTCTCTTATTTTGGTGATAACTTTTCACAGAGGAAGTAAGTTTTTATGTGTTCATAAGGATCATTAAAAACAAAATACCCTATATTAAAATAAATATGCTTCATGGTTCATTAAACCCAGTATTTTGCTGCATGACAGCACCACACAATTTCTTCATGTGGTGCATAGGTGGAAGTTTTGCATCAGCAAACATGCAAATCAATAGTGCCCTTTGGGATCACTTGTGACTAAACGATGTTAATATTACATCAAGACTACCCAAATAAGAACATGCATTTGAGATAGTTAATGAATGGAGCGATCCATATCTGGAGCCAAATTCTTTAATTCTTATGCCAGCTTCTTTACAGAGTCAAAAATTGGAGATTAAGAAAAAAATCACCCTTAACTGCAATAAAATAAACAAGTGTACTCCATATCATCTTCACTAATAATGCTTATTTCTTCTCCAGAGATTACCTGGAGATTTCCTAGTCTATGATTTCCTGGCTTTTCTGATCATGCTGCATATGAACACACACGTGTTTAGACAGTGTTTTTCTAGATGTATTCTTTGTATAACCTGCAGCAAAGCCAACATTCTAGTTTATACTGTTAAAATGCAGATTTCTGAGAACTATGTTCAGAAAAATTGAATTAAAATCCCTAAAGAAGGGACCAAAACTTGCAAATTATTATGCTGTGCAGAGGGTGTAGATTCACACAAAATAATTAAGAACTGCTATTCTAGAGATCTAAGCAATCAATGAGAGAAATTTATTTCTGCCTGCGTACTCATTTTTTATATTATACTACATCAAATTATATACCAAAACTCTTCAGAGCAAGTATTAGAGGCTTCTAATAGTAAAAACAAAAAATAAATAGAACAAACATGTGTACTCATCAAAAATAGAGATTAATGTCATATGGTGGAGCCCTGGGAATAGTGGCATTATAAACTATGGTATTTGTTTCAAATGTAACATTAAGAACTTTCATATGAATATGTACATGTAGGAAATCCTAACATCACAATATTTTTAAGTGTGAATTTTATTTTATATGCCTCATTCACCATACCTAGCAATTTTTAATATATTTTAAATTTATGTATCACGTAATTGTGAAGTTGTACCCATAATAGAGTGGTCATTTCTCTAGGGTCTTTTGTTTTCTTCTCATGCTTAATTTTAATTTGGTTTATATTGTTTTAAGAATAACCAAGTCTGCAAATATTAAAGTTTTAAAATATTTTTTCTATATAAATACTTAAATTTTACTCTAATGTTAAACAGAATTCCAGATTTCTCTTTCCATCTCTATGACCAAATCACACAACAAGGCTGGTGAGTATCTATCCAATAGTTGCCAGAAATGTATTCCAGAATTACCTCAAATAAAATAATATAATTGTGAAAAACATATGAGAGTTCGATTCCCCGTAAGACCAACATATCTGGTGCTTTTTTTTAAATACTCGCACTTTGAAAGTTGCATTTTCTGCATCTTATTAATTCTAGAATATTCATCTTGAGTTAAAATTCTATTGCATAGAGATGTCTTTTGAACTTAAAAATTAAAAACTCAACTGGAAATATAAATTTAATTTTTTATGAAGACTAATGTAGAACTTATTGTTTCTAGTACTTAAAGTATTAGAAGCAAGTTTTATAGTCCTGTTAAACTCCCTAAAGCTGACCAGAATCTATTACCCATAAATCCAAGAAGGTCTCCATTTTTACTTTCTCAATGTCTTCCTTCCCTCCTTTGTCACTTCTTTCTTCCTTCCTTCCCACTTTTCTCCTTTAATAAGCATGTTGCATTGATTAGTTTTTAACAATTGAACATTGCCTACAGAGTCTATACAAAAGCTTTATAGTGCATTGTAATTGAATTTAGCCTGTAGCTCTTTTCATTTGTAAGGCATTGGAATAAATTAAGAATTTGAAATCTTCATTACTTAGATTTGTTCTTAGGATTCATTGTGTTGATTATTATGAATCTTAATGATTAAAATTTTCTCATTTGGACTTTATATGTTGACATCTACTCATTTTCTTACTCTTCAGCTTATCATTTTAGACAACAGCCTCTTAAGGTTGGCTGTTAATAGGTCAGGTTCAAACTTGAAAGACATCACTATCCATATTCACAAGCAGACAGCTATGTAAAGGGGAAAAGTAAAGCTTTTTGACAAAAATTTGGAGGAATATTTCCTCATGCAGTTTTAACTTGATATTCCCCTATAGAAAGGACTTCACGTTTTATCTAAATTGATCCCATACATGCACAATTAATTAATGTCTCCAAGCTTTCTGTATATGGCTACAGTCCACCCTTTAGATGCTGAATTAAATAAACCACTTACTGTATATACTCAAGTATAAGCCGAGTACTCGAGTATATACGGTACATCCACATACTTTCTAATCTAAACTATACTTGTTCTTCTTGAGCATGAGAGAAAATTTTGAAAAGAGAGAAAAATTTATCAGTACTGATAGTGGCAGCAGATTTGGCTTAGTATAAAATTTCCAGACTTTATGCAAGGAAGAAACCTACTGGAAGACAGAGACTAATGTATAATGTTCAGCTATATTCAAATCTTTTTAATCTTTTTTTAGTATATTCACATCATGAATTATTTAATCTACAGGTATTTTAATACCTTATGGTCAGAATTTTCAGGGTTATTAGGAAGATTTGGAGGTGAGGTTTTATTCCATATTAGATCTGCATATGGTAGAGATTATAACTACATCTAGGCTGTGTAATGAGTTATTTTTATTTATACTTACATGAGATTGTATATGGCTAATCACACACCTGCTAGTTTTTATGCAGAGATTTTACCTTACCTATTAAAATAAGGCTATCTACTCCTTTAAATGTTTTTCAATAATACTGTAAACCACTGTAAATCGTCATCTGTAGCATTTATGTTTTCTATATAAAAAGTACTCTTAATATTAAAGGCAGTTTTTAACATTAACATTTTTAAAAAGTCAAGAAAAATCAAGTCATACACATATATGTATGACATATATAATACATCCACATGTATGTATATTTTCAATATATGGGGACTTTTATTGTTTTCAGTTTGCTACAAACAAGAAACACTTAATTCTTTTACAACAGTCTCCTGGATGATAATGCAGGATAATGAAAATTCTAAAATTTTCCCAGTTCTAAGTCTGCCTGACTGACAGACAAATTAAGTATACAAAACTCTTTCTTTTTAGTCAAAAAGTCATTAGGCAGGCTGAAATGAAGTAGAGAAGTAGCTGGGCCTGTGTCAAGGATTACACAAGGTGAGTTGCTGACATCTCCAAAAGCCCCAGTGGCTCAAGGAGTTGGGCGCAGGTCCTGTATGCCAGAGGTGGTGGGTTCAAACCTGGCCCTGGCTTAAAAAAAAATGCAAAAAAAAAAAAGCCCCAGGGCTTGTACTAGAGGGTGTCCGAGGTGAGTGGCAGCCCAGGATCAGACTGTGGCTGTGCTGAAGACAACTGAGCAAGTAAATAAATACGTTAAGGATAATGACAACCAGTTTCTTATTTGTTGAACAGGTGTAACTTTGGAGAGGGAGAAGGGTAAAAGAAACCCTGCAGAATTATTCATGAGTTTTATTAGGGGAGAGAGAGAGGTCAGTACTGAGCCACATCAGATGTTGGTTTTGAAATAACACTATTCACTAAAAGGAGCTAGGGTTATTTAAAGAATTACCTAATCCCAGGACTAGGGCAAAGTAGGAACAATATATGATCCCAGGGCATCTTTCATGTCAGAAAGTAAGGATGGATGTATTTAAAAAATGAAAAGGTTGGGTGGTGCCTGTGGCTCATATCTGAGGATGGCAGGTTCGAACCCAGCCCAGCCAAACTGCAACAAAAAAATAGCCAGGGGTTGTGGCAGATACCTATAGTCCCAGCTACTCGGGAGGCTGAGGCAAGAGAATTCCGAAACCTAGGAGTTGGAGGTTGCTGTGAGCTGTGATGCCACAACACTCTACTGAGGGTGATAAAGTGAGACTCTGTCTCTACAAAAATAAAAAATATAATAAAAAATGAGAAG
This sequence comes from Loris lydekkerianus, assembly GCA_963574355.1. Lineage (NCBI taxonomy): Eukaryota > Metazoa > Chordata > Mammalia > Primates > Lorisidae > Loris > Loris lydekkerianus. The sequence goes on along the minus strand of CAUYPK010110060.1, from coordinate 23,930 downwards.
GTGTGCCAAATATATACAGATAGCAGCTTGTAAGGAACTTCCTTCCTCTAACCAAGTCTGGGACAATTTGGATGTTGAAGTAAATTATTTCAACCTATTGTAATATTAATATAAATTAAGTAATAGTTATTAAATAAATAAACTAAAAGCCCTTTCTTATAACAGAAGGCTGACTAGTGAATATGGAAGGAATGATGAAATTTCAAAAATACCGTTTGGCAACCATTGCAGAGATAATTCAGGCAAAAAATATCAATGGATTCTAAAACTTGTGGGTAAAAGTGAAATAAGGAATGAAATTTTTACGTAATGTCAATGTAGGTGTCTATAAAAATACTTCAGTACATAGGGAAAAATGAATAAAAAATAAGAATGTCGAGTAACCTAGCTGACACCACATTAATCAAGTGATCAAAGTTAATGCTCTCGGTAATGGGACCACTTGGCATAAGATGAGCAGGACACAGCACCATTTCTGTGATTTTTTTTTTTTCCCCAAAACCTGAGTCTAATCATAAGAAGACATTGGGAACACTCAAGTTGAAGGACATTTTATAGAAAAAGTGCCCTTTTTTAATCTTCATAAATGTCAAGGTCGGGGAAGTCAGGAGAAACTGAGGAACTGCCCGATATTGAAGGCGGCTGGAGTGATCTGACAACCAAGGATAATATGTGAGCCTACATTCGACCTTTTTGCTAGAAAAGGTATGATGCAGCAATTGGCAAAACCTGAATAGAGTCTTTTAGTGAAGAGTGAATGTGAATTTTTTGTACTTTTCTTGCAATTTTTCTGTAAACTTGAAATTTTTTCAAAATAAAAGTGAAACAGACACAAGAAGACTTAAAGCAGGCACATGTATTGGGATTAAAAACTAGTGAATAGAATCCAAAATGATATTAAATAGAGAAATGCAGTGTAATTGTGAAGGATTTTTTTCCAGCATAATGTGTTATAAAGAAATAAATAAAATGCTTGATATTAAAAGGTCAAAGGAGAAAAATCATGAGATAATCCCATTCACTATTAAAATATGTGTGATTAATTCAATGTCTACTTCTGATTTTATTACTCATAAATTTAGTGAGCCAAGTATGGAGGATATATGTCTTAACATGAAAAAGATGGATAGCCTCAGCAGTAGCTGAGGACCAGGGCAAGGATAACAACACTCATCATTACCTAACATCAATCCAGAGGTTTTAGTCAATGTGGGGCAAAGGACAATGAAGTGAAAAGATTTAATTGTGGGGAAGGAGGAAATACACTTATTACCGTATCATCTAATATGATTACTAGCTGAAAAATCTTATAAATTAATGAGAAAGTATATTGACAGTTCGATAGGTTGTCCAATCATCTGAACAAATATATGATATTGATAATTTTCGTATTTCTTTACAAATTTTTATAAAATATACTAAAAATTGCCATTCGAAACAATGAATGAATAATGGCCATTCATTATTTAAAAAGGAAATGTAGAGACCATAAATGCAGAAATTGAGAAAATGAAAGAATGTTTTGGTCTGTTTTTAAAATAAAACTATGTAATAAAAAAATCAAAATAAAATAAAATGCTAAGGGAAAGAGAAGCACAGTCTATTCGCATAATGGTGACATTGGGCATAATTTATACAGCATGGTTAGGGTCTTTTTACTGTCTTCCTGGCCATGGTTCTTACTGTATGTGGAAGGCTTTCTTGGCCCCATAGGTTAATCTAACCTTAAACTTACATGAAAAAAGAGGGCTTGGGAAACAATGAGAGCTGACACTCACGAATGAGCTCCCGGCACGCAGAGCTCTGTGGAAGCCACTTTTTATGTCCATATCTTGCCACATGGCCTTGTCCGCTGCTCTTTGATCACACAAGAAGTATCACCGTGGGAAACCTCATCCTTCCTTCATAAACACGCCCAGAATCTAAATTTACTATTTCTAAGTCTTATCCTTAAATGGGCCAGCAAAAGTGTCGTGATGTTCTTCTTCAATAGGCATGAGATGAGTGTCTTGACTTAGATTCCATCTACTCAGCTTGCTTTCTTTCTTTTTTCTTCTTTTTGCAGTTTTTGGCCAGAGCTGGATTTGAACCTGCCACCTCTGGCATATGGGGCCGGCGCCCTACTCCTTTGAACCACAGGCGCCACCCTTCAGCTTGCTTTCTTAAAGCAATTCTCTTTAATTCTTATTTTCTTAAATCTACACAAAATGTTAAGTGGAAATAACTTTTGCCTGATTTTACAGTCTGTGGTTACTGCTGGGTCCTGCTCAGGAGTAATATGTCGCGAGAATCCAGGACACGAGGCTGGGTTGCGACAGTATTCTTGAGATGTCAGTAACATGGAAAATGTTATGCTGCGATTTTAGTTCATAGTGAAATGTCCTGTCATCACACCTGGCAGTGAGCAGTGATGTGGTATTTGTTTCTATATACGTAGTCATTGCTTTTTTGAAGAGAAGACAATATTGAAATTTAAGATAACTGATGCTTAAATAAAGTCAATCCTATTGATAGGTTTAGAAACAACAACAAAAGTAAATAAATAAAATGAAATAATTCCTAAATGACAATGTAAATAATGTTAAAGTTGTAAAGATGTTAAAAATGTAAAGATGGCAATTTTCCCCAAGGTAAATAGAAATTTTTGGTACCTAAAAATTATATTGGGATATTTCAAAACTAAAATTATAATGCATTTATCAAGTTAATCATAAATAATGGGCAGAAATAAATAGCCAACTTAAAAAAAATACTTGTTATTGAGGAGAAAGACTTGTGCTAGAAATCAACATATATCATAAAGATAAAATAAAATAATACATTTTTTACTGAAGTATAGTCAAGTCAGTGGTTCTAAATGAAAGGCCCATAACATTACTACATATATTAAAATCACACAGGACACAGGTTGATTTAAAATCATGTATGAGGCTGGGTGGGGTGGCTCACACCTATAATCCTGAGCACTCTCGGAGGCCAAGGCAGGAGCTCAGGAGCTTGAGACCAGCCTGAGCAAGAGTGAGACCTGAGACCTAGTCTCTACTAAAAATAGAAAAACTAGCTGGGCATTCTGGTGGTTACCTGTAGTTCCAGCTATTTGGGAGGCTGAGCCCAAGAGTTTGAGGTTGCTGTGAGCTATGATGCCACAGTACTCTACCCAGGGCACAGAGTAAGACTCTGTCTCAAAAAATAAAAAAATAAATAAAATCATGTGTGATTATTCAACAAATGGTCTTGAACAAGTTAATTAAGGAAAAAGTTTTAGTTTTACTGAACAATTCTTTTACTGAACAAGTCACTTATGAAAAATAATACCAGATCTCTTAAAGATTTTAAAGTAAAAAAGAAAAAGGCTAGACGGATCATCAAAAAAGATGTCTTTCTACAGAGAATGAAAGGATCTTAGCATAAAAGTGAAAAAGAATAAAAGAAAAGATGAATAAATTTGACTATAAGCAAATAAATTTATAAAATAAATAGAAATGATAAAAATGACTTTAAAAAATGATAAAGCTTTAATGCCATTAGAATATGAGTAAAATCCAACAGATCAGTAAGAAAATTTTAAAATATCAATAAGGAAAATGTGACTTAAATTTATCAAAGACATGTATTGCCATTTTATAAAAGAATATAAGGAAATAGCAAATACAGAAAATTGTCAAAACCTTACTACTAATAAAGGAAATGCAAAACAAAACAATAATAAATTGTTATATTATGAACTAGTAATACTTGGAAAGGGTCAACAAGATGAGGACAGCCAGAAATGGCAAGTCAGTAAGAAAACTATGGTCTTATATCTCCCTGTTGAGAATGTAAGTTAGTGGAAACTTTACCCAGGGTAATGCAGGGATGTCTGTCAAAGTTTCAGACTGTATTAAGGCTCATTAGTTTCACTTCCATGAATATGTAAAAATAAAATAAAATGTAAACAGATTTTTGTACAAGGTAGTCATGGCAGAAGTATTTTTAAAGAAGATTATGTAAAATGCCACAAATAATCAGAATAAAAAATTAGAAAGTCAAACTGAAGTCATTTCCCAAGAAATACCATTATAGTGGACACTATAGTGGTTGCCCAGCATGCAAACCTCTTCCCTATGTTTGGAAATTTCCTTCCTTGTTAATATTGTTGGGATGCAGACATTACTGTCCAGTATAAAAGCTGAAATAAAATTTAGACATCCTCAAAAATAGGGCTTAGGCATGAAATCCAGGCCTTAAAATTCCCATTTGCCTTTCCCAGACTCAGAATTATTTATTGATACAAGAAACTCAGAAGAAAAGAGAATATATTCAGTGGCATCTATAACTGAATTTATATGGGACTGATTGTATCACTGAAGTTACAGGAAAGCCTGGATCCAGGGCCATGCTGGTAGTGAAGTGGAGTTTATGTTCAGATTTACCCGCAGTCATACCCTCCTCAAAGGACTCATTTAATTCTCATTTTGAATCCTTCCCAGTGATGCCAGTTGCAGTGAGTTCCTTTTCTAACAACACAGCCAGAGATGTTGTCCATTTCCTCCAAATAAAAACTCTGAGTTACAGAATTGGACAGCCATTAACTGCCATGTTTTAGAAAATATTTTATTAAGTGATAAATTATTTGCAATATATGGTTAAGGGAGGTGGCTGCAGGCAGAAGAGTGTAATCTATAGCCTCACTGCGGTCAATATGCACATCATATTTACTACTACATCCATTGGAAAAAAGATAAAATATACCAGAGTAAATTTTATAGTGGTTTTGGGGGTATTGGCTTTATAGGTGTAATTTTATATTATTCAGTTTCTAATTTTACTGGGTGCACGTGTATTATCTGGAGAATACCTCAGTAAAAATTCTTAAAGCAATCAACTCGTGATGACTGCAAAGACAAGCTTTCAGAAAAACTTTCAGAGAATAAAATTTTCTGTGGTGTCTTCTTCCTATTTACTTGCCTTTTCATTTATGTTTTTCTCCTTCTGCCTTTCGTCATTTCCTCACCTGAGTGTTGATTCTGTAGGGTTTTTTTATTCTTTTTTCATGGAGGGAGTAAACTCACTAAAGTAACTAGGCCCTAAGTTAAGTTTTTATACCTTTCAAAGATACCGTATATACTCGAGTATAAGCCGAGTTTTTTCGGCACAAAATTTGTGCCGAAAAACCCGAACTCGGCTTATACTCAGGTCATACAGGTTATTTGATTCGGTGCATGCGCACCTAATCAAATGCACGTAGTCTCCAGTTGTCTTCTGCCATCTGCTTGAGGGGGCAGTGCTTCAGCTCAGTCCACAAGTCGTGGCTGAGCTGAAGAGGTAGGCTTGATTACCTGTTAAACTACGGTTTTCTGCACTTTCTTTAAAGTTTTAAAGTTGTTGTTGCTAGCTTACAGTTTTTCTTTAGCAATAAATATTGAAAAGCATTTAACTTACTGATTCTTCAATTATTGTAATTGTTTTGGGCATATATTTTTATTTTTGAAATTTACCAGTGGCTGCTGCATTTTCCACCTCGGCTTATACTGGAGTCACTAAGTTTTCCCAGTTTTTAGGGTAAAATTAAGGGGGTTGGCTTATACTCAGGTCGGCTTATACTCGAGTATATAGGTACATTCTTTTCAAGAGAGATAAAACAATGCTGCATGTGACAAATACAACCCACACACACAGTCTTGGAGGGCAGTAATGAAGATAAAGATTTTGCAGGAGTATGACCATTGTCAATCTCCTCAACTCAAGTAAAATTGCAGAATAAAAATTTCCTGCATAAGATTTGTAATTTAAATTTTTAAAGATCACTTCGATGAGGACCTCTTATAACCAGTTGCTGACATCATTTACTTGTCCACCCAAGCCGGAGCCTATAGTCTGACATTTCAGTAGCCTCCTTTACTGCCAGCAGAAATTTAAATTTATTTGATCTTATCTTGTTTTGACCTCTCTAGTCTCTGACCATGAGTGATTTCAATAATTCCTTTTCTCCCTCTCTTGAAATGTTGCTAGGAAATGGGATACCATAATTTTTTATTGAATATGCTACAAAGTCATGGTAACCTCAGTTGACTCCACACACTTTCTGCAAATCTCTGCATTTGCTCTTGTTAATTTTCATCTCAGTTGCCCATCTTAGCATTTTCCATGCTCCCTATTTGTAGCCTCCCATTGCCTCTTCATTTTTAAAAATCCAGTCTCCTCTTGTCATTTTCATTAACCTTTATTTAAGCACACTATCAGTAATTCCTGCAATCCCTTTTCCCTTGGTTCCCTGAAATGATGCTCTATCCTATTGTTCCTTCAGTTTCTCAGCCTTGTCCTGTGATCTCCATATTTCTGCATATTTCATCAGAGCTGTCCTTGCTTCTCCGTTTCTGATTTTGCTCACGGATGACTTCATCTTTAACTGTATCATCTATATAGTTTGACTCCAAGTCTCCATTGCCAGCCCTGCCTTCTTTTTTTTTTTTTTTTTTCTGAATTCTAGCCCAGAAATACCTTATAAGCATTTCTTTCCATCTATCGGCCACTTTGTATTTATTGTAGTCAAGTCAAATTAATCTTTGCTTTCCTTTCCTTCTGATGTCCTTATTTCAGATAATGGCACAATTGATCTCCCCGCAAGCACAGTTATTTCTAACTTCTCCATTCCATCTCTCTCTTCTTTTCAATCAGTGGTAATATTTTTACAAACTATAGCTTCTTACCTTTTCTAAGCTCTCATCACCTCTTTCCTAGAGATTTTTTTTTTTTTTAATAAAAGCAATAGCTGTTACTCCTACCTTTCCATATTCCAAACTGTCTTGAGCATCATCACTGCCAGGTAGTTGTGAAATACAGCTCTGTTATTAGCATTCCTATGTCAAACCTTAGGCTGCTCACAATAGTCACAGCTCATACAGAATAGACTAACCTTGAGTGATTTTCTCCAACATATTTTTCCAGACTTACATCTTTCTATGTTCTGACCCTGTGTTTTGGATAATTAAACTCTTCCTCAAAACTGTGAAAGTAGAATTAGCCAGGTGTAGAGGGTGTAAAAGAAGATTCAAGACAGAAGTGGGAACTGGGACATGCTAAGCAAGAATGGAGCCCTGCACACGTGTGTGTGTGTGTGTGTGTGTGTGTGCGCGAGTGTGTGTGCATCTGTTTGTTTTCCTTTTCAGTGTGAGATAGGAATCAATTGAAGGTTTTAAGCAGGAGAGACATATAGGTTTCCTGTTGAAGTTTTAAAAATATGACCTGGCATACTTTATGTAATGTGATTTCTGTATCATGGCACATTTAATCTTACTATCCACAAGAAAGTTCTTCCTTTTTCTAGCACTAGACAAACATTTATCTCCCCACCTCCCAAAAATCGCATTCCACATTATATTTATTTGATTGTACATCTTACCTCCTTTACTAGTGCAACCTCCTGGAATGCACAGAATATGCCATGTTTCGGCTTGAAACTACACAGGACTTCAGAAAATATCTAGTTGTGGGTGAAGAGTCAGTAGCTGAAGAGTCTTACTTTCTCACAGTAGCATCCAGGGTCCCAGAAAGGATGAAATCATACATACAGTGTTGCTGCTGTTGATGCAAATCGTAGTTTTTACTCATTGCCATCTTCATCACTCCACCCTTGCAGGGATATAGCAAATCTTTGTAAGTATCTGTACTCTATCTTGGAAACAGCAATAAATGGCAGTGCCCATAGCTCAGTGGTTAGGGCACCTGTCGTCCCAGCTGCTTGGGGAGCTGAGGCAAGAGAATTGCTCAAGAGTTTGAGGTTGCTGTGAGCTGTGACACCTCAGCACTCTATCTAGGGTGACAGTGAGACTCTATCTCAAAAAACTAAAATAAAATAAAATAAACATCAATAAATCTTATCAACTCCTCTACAAGGGTATAATAAATATTGCCCAACTAATAATCACTGAGTACCTTAAGTTTTCTAAAGAAATATATCAGTTTTCTCTCCTGGTATTTGCTATATTAAATCTGAAAGAAAACGTATTATTTTCTACCACATATGCACTCAGTAGAGCTGTACAAGTTAGCAAAAATGAGAGCATTTTAGAGTGTTCCAAGAAGAAGAATAGGGGTAGATATAACTTTTCTAAATGGCGATTGGTTGCTGAGTAGATAATGATTTATGGCACATTTTAAATTACTCGTCTGAATGGAATGGTTTATGGAGGGGGGAAATGGGATTGTTCTTTAATATCCTGAAGCGTCTGAAAACCTATGCAACTTTCATTGATCTGCTCTCCGCTGGATAATACTCCTATTTAAAATCAATGACATATTTACTTTTCTCAGAATGCCTCCATGGTTATAAACCATTATTTGTTGTTTGTTGAGAAGTAAATTTTTTTTATTCATTCCTCCATTAAACTGGAGTTTCCATGGACTTTGGTGTATCCCAGTTTTATCTGTATTCAGCCTACTTTTTCAACCTCTTCCCTGTTCCTTTCTCATTTTATAATTAATATGATAACTAGTGAGTTAATAGCCTTAATGATAGTCTCTGAAAAACAAACAAACAAGCACCTAAAGTCTGCACATTATTCATCACCCTGACATCAGGAAAACCTTTCCGAATTTTTTTTTTTTTTTAATAAAGAGAAATAAAACATTCTTTGATGCTTTTGTTTGGTTTTGTTGGCAGTGGCAGATTTTTTTTTTTTTTTAAAACAAGAGCAAGATACAGCAAAGTATATGTCCAAAGATGAACAATATACTCCCTGTTTCAGACACTCAGATCAAATTTTATAGCAGTTATTTTAGTTATTTTATTGCCTTAAAAAGTGTTCCTTAACTGAGCTAAAAGGGGGGAAAAACCTGTTCAAGAATGCTGCCTGGCCAAATGGTCCGTGATTGATGGGGCAGCAACAACCAGGGGGTATTTGCCAATTCACCAATGCCAAGTCCTCGGAGTGATTTTGCTGCTGTGACAGCTGGTGTTCTCTATTGGAAGGCTGTTTCTGTATACATCTATGATTTGCATATTTATATACCGTGGCTGCTGTCTAAGGGCTGCGTTTCACAGCAGTGTGTGTAAGCTGTGCAGCCTTACTGCTTGAGTGCCTCTGGGCATGGGACGGTAGAATTGATTCGAGTAAAATGAGAATTTTATTTTTTTGTGTTTCGCAGGTTAGCCAGTAATGCCACATTTTTGTTCATCTTCTACATCAACTTCAGTAATATTTTTGAAGCATCTCTATGCATGAGCTACCATTTGAGGCAGACACATTATATGTTCTCGAGGAGGGTACAAGCTAAGATATTAAGGCATCATAGAAATATAGAAAAGAAGACATTAAAGGAAAATATTTATTCAAGTCAAAGCTTGAAGTGGAAATTGCGGGATTTGCACATTGAAGGGAGTTACTGATATTTTTTCTTAGGGGGAGGATTTAAGAAGGTAAGAATTAGTCTGCTAAAACAGATTAAGGAACTTCTAAGCTGAGCCTTCTCTTTCTAATTAGTAATATCATAGGGATCCTATAACAGATAAGATTTCCACAGTTGTTGGAAAGACCAAATATAGAATATTTATTGAGCAGTAAAAAATGTGGGTGGGCAATTTGGATGAATATAACACGAAGAATGTAGGTTAATGGAAACAGCAATGGGCTAAACAATGAAATATATGGAGATGAGATGGTTTTAGGAACACAGAGAGTGGTAGGCGATTGGTCAGGGACATAGTAAAGTGGGGATGTCATCTAGAGAATTTTGAGGTAGTTGATGAGAATCTTAAGTCTCTTTTTGCTATGAGATTGAAATTTCTTAAGGTCAATTGAAGGTGCTAACTTGAAAAAATGATAGATGGGGTCTTCAGATGGAAAAATAATCTGAAGAAGGACATCTTCTCAGGAAATTTCTGGAAAAAGTTAGTAACCATAATAAAGGCAACTAGACCACAATTCTAATAACTGAAAAGGATAGGGAGATTTTTCAACAAAGTCAATAGACATCTAGCAGAAATACTCAAATTTCATGTGAAGAATAATAAGTTTTAAAATGAACTGAAGTTTTCTTCTACAGCATGTTTCCACTGCAGTGCTAATGCAACAGCTCTCATTTTGAACAACCTAGTCACTATAGGCTAAATGTTTGTGTCCTGGCTGAATTTGTATGTGGCAACTATTCCCAGTATGTAGTATTTGAAGATAGGGTCTTTGGGAGCTGATTAGGCTCTATGCTCATGAATGGGATTAGCACCTTTGTAAACGAAGCCCCAGAGAGACACCTTCCCCTTTTCACCTTACGAACACACAGTGAAAACTCAGCCATTTATGAACCAGGAACTAGGTCCTTACCAAATGCCAAACCTATAAACTTCTTGATATTGTACTTCTTAGCTTCCAGAACTGCAAGAAGTAAGTTTCTGTTGCTTTTAAGTTATCCAGTCTATGATTTTTGTTTTCTTTTGTTTTGTTTTGTTCTCTTTTAATTTCAAATTTACATGAGGGTACAAATTTTTAGGTTACATTATTCTCACTTCCGAAGTAAAGTTCAAGCTGTAATAGAACCCATCACCCAGGGTGTGTGTTGAACACCCTCACATTGTGCGCATTAAGTGGGATCCTGCCAACCATCCTTCCTCCTCCTTCCAATCACCCTCTCCCTTCTCCACTCCCCTATGCTAGACTATATTTGTGTTTTATCGTTAATGTGAGTGTATAATTATTTATATACTGGCTTTATATCAGTATTGACTACATTAGATAATTTTTTTCCATTCTTGAGGTAAGAAGAATGTGTTTCAACTCTATCCAGGTAAACATAAAAGATGTAAAGTCTTAGTCTTTTCTTACCGCTGAATAGTAGTTCATGGTATACATATGCCACAGTTTGTTAACCCATTCATGGGTTGATGGGCATTTGGGTTGTTTCCACAACTTGGCAATTGTGAATTGAGGTAAAATGATTTTTTTCTTCTTGGTTATGTACCTAATAATGGAATTGTGAGATGAAATGGAAGGTCAACTTTTAATTCTTTAAGAATTCTTCATAATTCTTTCCATAAAGGTTTTATCCATAAGTCTATGATGTGTTGTTACAACAGCCTGAACAAACTAAGTCAGTACTATATGTAATAGACAATAGTCATTATCTGTAAACCTCATACAAACCCTCCAATGTACATATCATTTTATAGATGAGATAACTGAGACAGAAAACAACAAATTACTCACCAAAGTTCATACAACCAGCATATATCACTGCCATGATTCACACTCAGGTCATTAGAGTCTAGAGTCATTTTTGTTGATTTATTCCATTGCTTATTTTCCTAACATGCTACTTCCTTGGACACAGAGGAAGAATATAAAGAAAAGGTAGTGAACAATTCTTTTGGGCATATCATTTGAGATGACAGGGAAATACCTATCTGGTATCTTTACATACCTATGAAATGTATGATATTAGGTACTACAGCCCCTATTTTGTAATTTAAGAGCTTAAGGAGTGGAGTCAGTTATGATAAAAACTATTTCATGTTAAAAATGCCAAAAGTGAGGGTCATCCATATGGCTGGTCTGTATTTATTGCAGGTATAATGCTCTACTACCGTACAGGTCATTGGAAAAGTTCTGTGACTCTTTAGAAAGCTATCTCAAGTAAAAATTATCACAAATATTGACCAAACGTGGAAAACAAAATTGAATGTATGACTGTAAAAAAATAGAAATATAACTGTTTTTGAGATGTCACTGTCTCATGAAATGATGTCATAAATTATATATAAACCTAATTGCTTTAAGTTATCATTATTTCTCCTCTTATTTGGGTTGGCATGGCTGTGGGTCAGAACCACCTTCAGCACACTGCTCACACAGTCTGAGTGAGCAGGTGTTGACAGAATTCTTTGCAGGCTCAGTCACAAACTCTCAATGCTATCCTCATGTTTATAGGAGATGTTTGTTTTGGAGGTGTCATCTTCTAACATAAGGAATATCTGACAAAATGCTACAGCTGAATTCCATTCCTAAGCATCAGGTTGATGTTCATCAGAAAAATCAGCTCATACATGGTAAACAATTTGAAAAATATGTTGACCATTATTTTATATTACATGGTATTAGATCATTAGACCTGCCAAAATCCCATATCTAGCCTTAAGATTGTCAATAGTACATAGTGACTTAAGACCATATTCCATTCTGACTCATTTATAAGCTATATAATTTAGTGTTCATTATATTACCTTTTGTGTTTGAGTTCCTTTTTCTGTAAAAAGAGAATGTAACAATAATACTCTTACAGTTGTGTGTATATGTATATTTATAGACATTAAGAGGAAAAGTAAACTAAAGTCTTTACCACATTGCCTGGGGTATAATGGGTGTTCAATTAATATTAGGTATTATTATTGTTTTCATTTTTATTTTATCTACTTTAAAAATACCAGCCACATCCAAGTTATGCTTTACTGTTTTTTCACACTAAGAAAAGTATTTTTAATAATTCACCAACCTGACTTTCTATAGAGGGAAAAAGGCACAAAGTTACCTTCTGGGTTTCTGAAGGTTTTAATATTTACCTTGTATAAGAAGCGCCAAATGCTTATGACATGGAGGAGAAGAAGGTAATCCCCCCAAAATGATAAATGAGGGTTTTAACAAATTACTGTTTTCATTAGGACTGTCTTTTCCTGAGACTAAACCCCTAAAAGGCAAACAAGAATCCATAATTCATTCCTCTACATTCCCACTCATTTATCGTGTTTATCTAGAATTTGGACAAAGAGACAGCCAAAAGCAAAGCAAATAACAGCCAAAAGCAGAGCAAATAACAGTACATGAAAGGATGTCTCAAAGTAAGGGGGAAAAACTTCAAATGTCGAAGGAAAGGGGTTTAGAAGCAACATAATAGTTTTGATAGGGTTCCGTGCCTTTTGAAGAAAAAGTTATTTTTACTTTCTTGCAATAGATACCTATTTAAAGCTCTAGGTTAAAACTAATGTTTACAGTTTTCATAAACTGACATTAGTTTAAAACTTTTCATTTCCTAATTGATCTTTATTTGACAATAATTCTTAATAATCTTTGAACCTCATCATGATCAAATGGCTAACTATTGTAAATATCTATAAATTCATTAGAATCATTTTTAACATTGAAAATTCTATCGGTAAATATATTTAAAAATGAAACATTTATGCTTAACTTTCAATGTAACATTATTCTCTAATTTATTTCTTTGCACTCATGTTTTCAAGGCAATGTTGGCCTTTTTTGAGAGTAGGATATACAACTATTCTGCTTATTTTTCTTATGGAATTGATGAGCCAAGCCTTTGAAAGCTTGATATGAATTGAGTTGTCTTTGATAATGGATGAGAACGATACTCATTTTCCCAGTTTAAAAGAAGACTTAGAGTGTATTTTCTGTGTTTTTCCTCTTCAATGTATTCCAACAGTTTAATTACTAAAGTAACAACAGAATTGTACTATATTTAATTCAAATGGAGTACTAGAAATTTCAGTTGTAATTTTTTTTTTTTTTTTTTGAGACAAAGTCTCACTTTGTCACCCTTGGTAGAGTGCCCTGGCGTCATAGCTCACAGCAACCTCATTTTCATGGGCTCAAGTGATTTTAATGAATTTTCTCAAATCTAGTGTTTAAAAGGTTGTAGATACCAAGATTTAGTTTTTACATTGAATTAAACAAGAAACCTTACTTTCTGAATCCAAAGTGATTTAATATACACACACACACCCCACCAAAGATATGCATGAACATGAATGATAATAAAACAATTTATAAATAAATTTTATACTTCAAAATGCTTCATACTACTTGAATGGAATATACTCCTCTTTATTTTTTACTTTTTATTATTATAGATATATATATAATATTTGTATATATAGTGTACATCTGATGTTCTGATATAGGTATGTAATGTATATTCATCAAAGAGGGTAATTGGGGTATCCATCACCTCAAGAATTTGTCATTTCTTTGTGTTAAGAATATTCAATTTTACTCTTTTAGTTATTTTAAGCATACTAAAACTTATTGTTGACTCTAGTCACTTTGTCATCAATTAGTGTTCATTCCTTCAGTAGTTAGAATAAACAATATTTTTGCCCACATTAATCATTCCCACTTTAACATCATTTCCCAATACCCTTCTCAGCGTCTGTTAACCATTATTCTACTCTGTCACCATGATATCAATTGTTTTTAATACTTAGCCCCCACATATGACTGAGAACATGTGAAATTTTTCTTTCTGTGCTTGAGAAACAACAAACTTAAAATTACATTCTACATTTTCATCTATGTTATTGTTAATGACAAGACTTTATCCTTTTCTGTGCCTGTATAATATTTGTATATTTGTACCACAATTTCTTTATTCATTCATTCACTGATGACTACTTAGATTGATTTCAAATCTTGGATATTATGAATAGTACTGCAAAAATATGGGTTATATTATGTATTCAGTATACTGATTTCCATTTTTTGGATATATACCCAGCAATGGGATTGCTGAATCATTAAGTTGATCTATTTTTAGTTTTTCTGAGAAACCTCAATAGTTTTCTCCATAGTGGTTGTACTAACTTATAGTCTAACCAACAGTACACAATGGTTCCCACTTCTCTACATCCTCACTGGCATTTGTATTGCCTGTTTTGATATTGTTGTTGTTTTTGTTTTGTTTTTTGATAAAAGCCATCCTAACTGAGGTGAGGTGATGTAAAATACTCTTCTTTCAATATTATGTTCTTTTCATCCTTTTTTAGAACTTCTCACTTACTAATAAGGATATGAAGAATACAAAATAAATTTTATTATTTTATGAATGTTTGTTTTGTGGTTTTTATTGAACACAAGGTTATCCAGCTTAATTACATATTTTAAGTACTAATATCTTCATGCAAGCTTGATAAATAAATATTCTTGTGTTGCTAACAAGACAGCAAGGTCTTGAAGTAAATTTCAAGAAAAGTCGTTCTTAAAATAATTGGAACTATAATTGCATTATTGATATAAAAATATATTTTCCAAAAATAAATTTTCTGAAAAGATCATAGATGACTATATAAAACTTTTATAATTGACACAGGGCCAAGGCCAATTTAGGTCTAACAAAAGAAATAAAAATAGGAAAAGAGAGAGAGAGACATTCATCTGCTCTCCTGCATTTGGGTTTCACACTGAGTATAAATCAATGCCCATCTAAGATTAAGTAAAGGGCATGAGAGCTGAGATCCATCCCCCAACTCCAAGACAAAGAATACAAGTCTTACCCAAGTATGGGCAGAGAATGAGAACCTAAAAAAGCTCTTACACTCAAGATCTTACGTTAAGACCAAGGCGGTTTCCATCTTTAAATGGGAGGATTCATACTAGTGTTGTACAATTGGTAACTGAAACAAAAAGCTCATTCAGGTTAACTACAGACTAGTTGATCAAAGTCTAGACTTTAGCAGCTCAAAAGTAAACAAAATGGGCCTTTGTCTAAGTGTAAATACATGATCTAGGTCTTTATTTTTCTGTTAAGCACAATTTTTGGAATATAATAAAATATTATGGGACAGCAAGGAGATAGAACACATTTTTAATATAGTCAATAGAAACAGACCCAAAGATGACCCAACTATTAGAAATATCAGAAAAGAGCATAATTGCTATGTTAAATATGTTAAAATATTTAGTGGGAGAGATCAGCAACATGCACACAGAGATGAGGAATTTCAAAAGAGAGATGAAAGTGTTTTTAAAGAGACACACACAAATATAAAGCAGATCAGAACAAAGAGTCAATCTGATGACCCTGTCAGCACACTGAACACAGGAGAAAGATGAATCAATGAACAATAAGCCAGTTCAGTAGGAACTATTCAAAATAAACACACAGAGAAAATAAAGGGGTCCAAAATATAAAGCAGAACATTCTAGATTTATGTAAAACCATGAAATGGTAAAATCCCGGAAGGAAAGAGCAAATAAGATAGAAGAAGAGCTTGAAGTAATAATCATCAAGAATTTTTCAAAATTAGTAAAATATACAAACTTCAGACTCTGAAAATCAAGAATTACTTTAACTATCAAATTACATATATATATACACATATACACACACAAGTATATATGATTTTTATACTGCTTCTGTAATATATGCATGTAAGTCACCTTGCACGAGTTATCACTATTACTGTTATTATTTCTTGGCTTTATAAAAGGGACAACTAATAAATAAGGCTTTTCCTTTATCTTGAATTTTGGAGAACAAATGAGATTACATTTATATTATTTGAATTTGGGGAAAGGACTTTGTGAAAATGATAAATAGTAGTATGTTGTATCCCAATACATCCCTTATCTCAATGTTTCTTGTTCTTACATTTTTACTTATAATGTAGTTTTGTGCTTAGTGTATTACTCTTTTGTTGACTAAAAATCATTTATTTATGAATTAATTGAGTGCCAATCATATGTAAATCATGTCGGAAGGTTCTATGCAAATTTCATTAGAGGACAAGGAGTAGCAGTAAAGTAATGAAGCTGATTTCCTCTCATCGCCTCATTTGTTCTTATTTTCTTTTTAATTTTATAAGTAGTTCATGAACACATTTTTCTTTAAAAATATGCAGACAGCCACAGATAAACTGGAGGCTCCTTTGCCTAAAATGTCCATCTGGTTCCCTCCTCAGGAGGAACTGTCATCATCAGTTTGGGGTCGGTATTCCTGTATAATCACATTATCTCTCAAGAAGAACAAATAAAATAGTTTATGGAAATAGGATTAATGTCCTTGAAGTTTCTCCGCTTATACCTTGCTGCCTAGAAATTAGTAAAGATTAATATACTCAATAAATATTTATTTAACATCTTCTATATGCCTTGTAGACGCTGGAGATAGAGAAATGAATATAAATAATTAAGGAAAATAAAATCAAACAAAACCCCAAAGCTGTCCCTTTATGGAATTTGGATTCCAGACCAGGAGAAAACTGGTAAAGAAGATAAACCAAAAATATACCTAGTATATCTAATGGAGATAGTGCGACAGAGAAAAAGAAGGAGAAAGAATAAGGAGAGGGGGAGGTCTGAGATAAAGGCTGTTTACAATCATCAGCAGTGTGGCAGAGACATTCTCTCCACTAAGGTGACATTTGAGAAAGACTTGAAGAGATGAAGATGAATGCAATTTACTTACCACCAACACCCCCCCGCCTGGGCGGCATCACAGAAGCCCTGTGTCCACGTATGGAGAGGAGCTCAGGCTTGGTTATGGCAGGCCTCCCCCTCCACCCCTGAGGAAAAGAGGCCTACACAGTTCATCACAGTTAGTGACATAATTCTCATTAAAATCCTATTTTATTACATAATTATACACAGTTCCCTTTCCTATGTGATAGGCTAGAAAGAGCATTGTGTTTGGAGCAGAGAGATCTGGATTCAGATCCTGTTTCTGCTAATGACTAGCTATGTACTTAATATAGAAAAGCTTCTGTTTGATTATTTGTAAAATAAAATGTATCAAAAAGTTCTTGTGAAAATCTAATACATACTATGATATGAACGATGATTAAAATATGTTAGCTGTCCCAGCAGTCTTCCCAGTCCCTGACTCTATTCTGTATGTTTACATTTCCCGGTCAATTTGTGACTTGAGTTGTTGGGTGTTTCCTGATATATTTCTATCTACTACAAAGCAAATTTCTAAATGCTAGAAATGTATTCTTTCTTATATCTCATTATGGAATTTTGTTTTTTTATTTGGGTATCCCCCATAGCCCAGTATCTTGGTTAGTATAGGCTTAACAGTTTTTAAAATGAATGGATAAGTTTTGTGTCTCTGTGTGTGCATTTTAAAGAAATCCATCCTTTATAGAAACCCCATATCTCAAATTTTGAAACTACCTGCACATCAGCAGTGGGCTTAGCTATGAGAATTGCACTGATTTTGTTTTACCTCTTTAATCATTTGATATATTTGTGTTTCTTTCAACTTTGTACTTTCAGAGGAAGAAAGGAGAAGAATTTACAAGCAGCTTTTATTTGGCTACCTTTACACCTCTGGTAGTAAACAAGGGTATTGCTAGAATTATTTAGGCAAGACAGGGGGAAAGAAGATAGGACAGGAGGGAGGCAAGGAAAGCAGGAAGAAGGGAAGGGAGAAAAGAGAGAGAAAGAAAGAAGAAAAACAAAGAAAACCTAAAGAAAGCTTTCCTGTTTTCCTAGTCCCCCATGGCAAGTAATTATTGGCAACCATTTTCTGCCTGGAGGCTTTGCTATGTAATAAAAATAAGAGAAGAGCTGTGCTCAGCCAGAAACTGGGGGACTCAGGGAAAACTCCAAAGGTAGCGACAAACCAGCCATCCCCCATGCAGGAGGGCTGCATGCACTGCGGGATCAATGAGGGCCCCTTATCACCTTTCCTGGTGACTCACACAGCACTCACATGCCAGGGCAGGAGGTATTTCATTAGAGAGGGTTCAGGTGATTTTTCATCATCTAAGCTGAGGTGGTGCCAAGTCAGCCAGTGTAAATCCAGAGGGATTAAAAGCCCTCATTTGCAGCTGTTTGGCTACTTAAGTGTACATGACTTCTAGATTGTCTAAGCTGAGGTTTCAGTGAAAACTTCTGTGTTAAAAGACACCAGCTCTGCCTGGCAATAAAGGCTCATCTATTATACTCCTTTGGTAGAGGTGTGCTGTACCTTTACTCAGATGAACTATGGTGTTTGGTGTTGGAAGTGCTGAAGGAAGAAAGAAAACAGCTCAAAAAGGGAGAAAGACAGGGATGATTATTCTATCTTCAAAACTCTCAGGAGTGGGTATCTTCTCCCACAACTCTTCCGGCTTTATAAGCAAAATACCAAGGACAGATCCAAATGATACAGTCAGAGGAACACAACTTTTCCTAATTACATTTTTCTTGCTTTAATCCATTCAAAAACGTGAGTGGATGAAACGGGTTGGGAAAGGCAAAAGGCTTTGATGCCTTATCTCTGCAGAATGCAAAACATCCTTTAATAAAAATAGTTTATCTCTCTAATCCACCATGAAGTAAAATAATATTTTAGGGTGAAACCTAAATCATCTCAAACTTCAGCTAGCTGGGTTTTAAAAGAGTCACCCTTTACTTGGACATAGAAGTTTTGATCTCTAGGGATTTACCATTTGCAGCTTTGCAGCTGTATTTATGTTTAAGTTAGCTTAAGAGGGAACATGTGATGTCCCTTTATATAGCACCAGAATTTGCCCTGGTGTCCAGCACAGCACAAACGTGGAGTTAGTGTTTATTGAAAGATAAAAACAAATAAACAAAGCCCTTTTGCTAGTTTATGAACAGTATTCATCTGTGCTTAGTTCTTTCCCTAGTGGCCAAGAAGCCGAAGACAAACATAAGTCACTGCGTTCAGTCACCTTTATCTGGTTTCTTGGTTGATCCTTTGTGTTACATGATATAAATTGTGTGTGTGCTCTCTCTGCTCCCTAAGGGTTCTGATTCTGAGTATCTAAAACACCAACTTGAACTCCGAAACTTAAGTTTTTTTGTTTTGTATTTTTAATTTTGATGCAGCATACTTCACAAAGGTAAAGATTCTGAATGTTCATATGTGACCAATAGGCTTTGATTAAATAAAACCAATTATACAGGATGGCTACTTTCTGTGAGTTTTTGTAATTCTGGTAGAAAATTTGAACTGGGAGTTACTTCAAAGAGTCTTAAAATTAAAAGGGACTTAGAGATCAACAAGCCCAATGTTTTTTAAACTAGCTTTTTTTTTTAATTTTACATCACCAAAACCTTTTAGTTAAAGCTGACATTCAAGCTTACAGGGTCAGACCAGTACATTGAGAGTTCCCCTGGTTTAGGGACGAGGGGTAGGGAGGCCTACTTTACTGTCGATCTCATCTCCACCCCTCAAGGTGCTCTGTGAACATTTAGGGAAAGCCATTTCTCTAGCACCCTCATTTTACAAAAGGGAAAACTGAGGACTAAAAAGTTAGCGTGACTTGTCTATAGCCAAAAAACTAGCTTGTGGGAGAATTGAAGTTAGAACACAAACTTTCTCCGTTGCACTTCCAAATAGAGCTGCCTTCCTTTCTTTTCTGCTTTTTTGTTGTTGTTGTTTTCTGGGTTTTTTGTTTGTTTGTTTGGAGACAGATTCTCACATGTCACCATCGGTAGAGTGCTATGACATCACAGCTCACAGCAACCTCCATCTCTTGGACTTAGGAAGTTCTCCTGCCTCAGCCTCCTGAGCAGCTGGGACCACAGGCACCTGCCACAGCACCCAGCCATTTTTTTGTTGCAGTTTGGCTGGGGGTGGGCTTTAACCCACCACCCTCGGCATATGGGGCCAGTGCCCTACCCACTGAGACACAGGCACTGCCCTTCATTTCTTTTCTGATTTCCAAAATAAAACATATTCATTGCAGATAATTTATCATTCTTTGTTGCTTCTAACTCCAGTATGATGCTTTTTCCACCGTACTATGCCATTCTATTTTAGGTTCATAAGAAGAGACACCATTCATGTGTGTCTTTGTGTGTGTGTGTGTATTGGGGGGAGGGTGTATGTGTGGAGTACTGCATAGTGGTAACTTTCAAGGTGAAAAGAATCCAAACCACAAGCCATCATCTTTTAATTTTTAGAGTGAATGAATCAATGGCAAGAACATATAAAAATAAGTTATGGAGGGAAAAAGTATGGTTCATGTAACTAGAAAACACTGGGGTGGTTCAATTTCAGACACCTTTGGAATGGAAGTTTAAATGATGTCATAAGATTTACTTTCCTTTGTTATCTCTTGGTCTATGCTTAAAAAAAGAAAATGTTAACCTTATTCTCTGCCAGAGTTTCTACATACAATGGGAAAGGTGACCTCACAAATTCTAGACTGCATGTATGTGAGATCTCAGAAGAAGAGTCCATCTCTTTTTCCATCTTTCTCTCTCTCCTTCTCTCTCCGTCTTTCTTCAGCCACGTCACTTAACTGAAAGAAAGACTCTGCCCTGTTTCACTCCTAAGCCCTCTCAGTAAGCAGCGCTCTGTCCAAGGGGAGCAGTACTCTGATTGGCTAGTGTGAGTCAGATGACCCCTACTGTATCAGAGGAGGTCAAGGTGTACAGCAGACTGGCCCAACAACTGAGCATAGTTCTTTAATGAAAAGATACAAGGCAGATAAAGATTAAAAGACAACTCTACATGAAGATAAATCACATAGGCATGTAGAGCTAAAAATGCTGAAAAGGTTTTCACACAATAAAGTTTGTTTAGTACCTGACTGGCTGATTTGATTTCATTTTTACTATATCAGTAAAAGTGTCACTAAGCAAAGCAACATCCAAAGTCAGGGTTCCTAGGAATTAGTAGGTCTTCCATAACCACAAATAAACCTGTCAATGTATCTTAACTTTCAGTGGAAAAACTGTTCAAACGAGGTCCTAGCAGTTGCTGTAAGAACAGGGTCAGGCTTTGAGGCAAATGAGGTAAGTGAACTTCACAGAGTCTGTACCCAATGTTCTTCATAGCTCATTTTTATTATTTATTGATTTATTTGTTTTGGCCTGGGGCTGGGTTTGAACTCGCCACCTCTGGTATATGGGGCGGCCTACTCTGGCGGCCTACTCCTTGAGCCAGAGGGGCCGCCCTATTATTTATTTTTTATATCATACTTCAGGTCATTGTTTTGTCGTCACTTTCTGAATACCATGTCTGGCATCAACTCGAGGCGTGGTAGGTAGTCACTAACGATTTACTTAAGGAATCCCCAAATCAATAAATACAAACTTCCCAGGGGATGTTGTATCTAGAACCCACTGTCTTGGGGAGGATTTGCCTCTTAGTTACTTTTCTTTCGATAACATAAAATGAAGATCTTCTGTGACACTTGGCATCTCTAGGGGATAAAGGAAACTTTGGCCAAGAAAATATATAGAAACTGGGGCAAAGGGGTTCTGAAAATCATATTTTATAAAGTCTCCTCTCTGAAGTTGAAGATCACTCCGTTATTATAAACTAATTTTTATGTTCAGAGAGTTAATTAGGCCTAGTCGTCCTCCTAGAATGTGTGTTTCTGACTATATCATTGTATAATATGTAGTGCTTTTTGCTTTCTACTAATCGTAAGTATAATTATGACCTATCTCACTTGCTCAGGCCAGTTTATCTGCCTGAATAATGCTTTTATTTTAGGGTTCTATACCTAAATTGAATTGGGGAGGTCTATACCAGATTTCACAGTAGCCTAAACTAGTTCAACATGTATGAGCAGGAGTGTGGAAAATTGAGTTTGATCCATCCTTAATATGAGAAATTACACAGTCTGCTGACCATTGCTCAGTCAAGTAGACGGTCTTCTTGTTGCTATGTTGGCAATTCCATCCCCCAGTTTATACTCCTTCTTATGGAAGTATGTACATCCTAGAAATGGAAATAAATGATTAAAATCAGTATCAGAGTATCAATATCAGGTTAAGAACCAGGATCTTTCTTTATAATCATGGAATAAGAAACATAGTTTTATAAAAGATAAGCATCCAGACTTAAAGAAGCTGCTGCCTCAATAGTTCTATTGAATCAAAAGAGCTGTGAGAAAATAAAGCCAGAGCCCTTTCCCGTCTTTTGCTTAGTTCTAATGCTGGTTAAACTCCAACTGCACACTCTCTGAAAATAGTGATTATGTAAGAAGAGGCAGAATTTCAGAACTTATATGGAATTTGCAACCCTAGCTTGAAAAATCCTCTCTTGACATATAGACTAAGCAGATTTTCTATATAAATGATTGAGAAAGGGAAGCATATGGAATGCACTGTCACTTTCACTTCTCTCACACACATTTGAAGAAATATAGAAGTGACTGATTTTGAAATAGGCCCCAGGGTGGGCCAAGACTGGGGAGTGCAGCCTGTAAGAAGTTCCAGAGAGCCCTATTCCTCTCCATTAGGTCACCTATGGGCTGAAGATATTGCCAATTATTTTCATTTTTGTGGTGGGAGGCAGAGCAGTCTGTTCAAAGGCTGGGCATCCCTCAAGTCTTACTTCTACAGAAAACTTGATTATGTCATTCTAAGTAGACTTCTCAATTATCACATTCATTTTCTAAATATTCATCTGCAAAATAAGGTTAAGTAAACCTACAATTTATGTATATATTTCTCTTATGGCATGATCATAATGCACCATAATGCTTTTTTCCAGGTCACTCTAACCCACTTGTGGCTTCAGGCCACATGTTAGTGTCACCGTATTCCCACTGTCCCATCATGCATGGCAAGTGGCACACGAACAATGAATGGACAGTAACCACCATCAATTTTCAACCTTACTCAGAAGACTTTCACATATGTGATATCTTTTCACAATGAAATGTCTCCATAGCATGCCAACAGCCAAAATTTTTAAATCTTGGAGTAACACACAGAAAAATCAAAGGACAATAATGTCTATTAGTCTGGTCTAGTCACAGACAGACTGCTCTAGACAAATAGTGTTTTTGCCTGAATTCAAGGCCAAAAATCTTTGTCCTACATTTTTATGTGTTTTTTTTTTTAATTAAATCATAGCTGTGTACATTAATGCAATCATGGGGTACAATGTGCTGGTTTTACATACAATTTGAAATGCTTTCCTCAAACTGGTCAACATAGCCTTCACTGCATTTTCTTAGTTATTATGTTAAGACATTTATATTCTAGACCTAGTAAATTTCACATGTACCCTTGTAAGATACAGTGTAAGTGTGGTCCTACCAATTACTCTCCCTCTACCTGTCCTCCTCCCTCCATTCCCCTCCCTATACCCTTTCCCCTTTTCTTGGGCTATAATTGGGTTATAGCTTTCATAAGAAAGCTATAAATTGGTTTCATAGTAAGACTGAGTACATTGGATATTTTTTCTTCCATTCTTGAGATACTTTGCTAAGAAGAAAATGTTCCAGCTCCATCCATGTAAACATGAAAGAGGTA
>CAUYPK010110059.1:0-13750 GCA_963574355.1 Loris lydekkerianus | reverse complement strand
GGTAAGACTGAAACTGCAAGAGCAGGCAACCTAAGACAGGGGCTATGTTTTTCCGCCATACAAAAAACAAGAGGGAATTGTTGGGCCCTGCCATGTGCCTGAGGCCTAGTGCAGCTTCCCGAGCCTGACTAGAAGCAGATCCATCGAGCTACTTCCGCGTAGCAATGACTCAGCAAGGCCCGGCCTGAAACTGCCTCTACCTAGTTACAGCCAATGTGGTACCATACCACTGGCCCGACCCTGTCACTCACCTCTTCCCCCGCCTTCTTTCCCTGCCCCTTCTCCACAATAAAAAAAATAAATAAATAAATAAATAAATAAATAAATAAATAAATTTATAGGTTAAAAAAAAAATAAATAAAATCTATGCAAAAAATAAATAAATAAATAAATAAATAAACTATAAAAATAAAACCAATGCAATAGTATATACCTTGAGGAATTTTATATTACTTGTTAATCTTTTAGGTCACAGTTGTAGTACCTAGGCTGACTTGCTAAATTCAAATTGTTTTGATTCCTATACTTCAGGGTTCAGGAAACTTGTAACCTGTAGGCCAAATCCAGCCTGTCACATGCATTTTATGGTTTGTGAGCAAAGATTTGTATTTGCATTTTTAAACATTAGAAAAAATTTAAGGGAGGATAATATGTGTGACATGTAAAAATTATATGTAATTCAAATTTTAGTGTCCATAAATAGAATTTGATTAGAATGCAGCCATGCTCACTCTTACTTATCATCCATGGTCTCATAGCAGCAGAGTTGAGTAATTGTGACAGAGACTGTATGTACACCCACAAAGCCAAATGTATTTATTATCTGATCTGTTACAGAATTTTTTTTTTTTAATTGTTTGGGATTTATTGAGGGTACAAAGAATTAGGTTGCAGTTGTGCAGTTGCTAGGTAAAGTCTCTCTTGTAATCGTCCTGCTCCCAAGAGGTGTGCCATGCAATGGGTTACAGAAAAAATTTACTGATGCCTACTTTCATCAAAGAGTTAAAAATTCTGGATCTGTGCAAATTAGTACATATTTGTAATAATGCAACATATGGAGAGGTTGAATGTATTCTTGGGGAAGATCCTCCATATTCTCTCAATACTAGTCATTATCCCATTAGATTTTGATTGTCTTCTTGGGTTGATATGTCGAAGATTAATGATGCACTTAACCTAATCAGGATTCACAGAGATGTGAAGATATAGCAGAATAGAAGACACAATAATTACAGATATATCTTTTTTCCTCTAGAGAATTCCTGACAGCTTTAAGTGTAAGGAATTTAAGTAATTGTAGCAAATATCTCCCAGAGGATGCATATTCTTGTCATAAAGCTGACAGTATACCTATGCTATGCAACTTGGAGAAATATGGAGGGTTGTTGTGCAGTGGCAGTCATTTTGCACTTCGGTAGAGTTGGGTTTAATTGAGAAGCAAGTACACATAATATTTGCATAACTCTAGCTGAAAAAAAGTCAACTTCAGAACTCTACACTTAATGAGGTGTTAGTGATTGTCATGGGCAGTGTGGGTCTGTGACCCTAATGCAAGATATTATTTGGTAATAGATATAACTATTGAAGGTCTCTGAGTGCAGATGTAGCTCCTAAATAATCACCATTTGCGGTGGTTAATGTGACATAAGATAATGTTCCCACTGATTGTACGGACATGTTGATTTGTAACCCATTAGGACAATAGTAATAAGTAACAATGGTAATAAGAAAAGAGGTAGCAGCAGCAGTAGCAAACATGGTTTTAGCACTTTGTACTTAGTGAGCATGTTCTATATGCCCAGAAGTGTTTTTGGTACTTTACAAGTTTTAACTCACTTAAATCCTCATAGAAGCCCTACGCAGTAGAAACCATTGCACTGTACCAGGTATATTGTACATTGCACAGTACTTATAAGGAAAATAAAGCACAGAAAAGGTAAGCAAGTTGGCCAAGGTCACACAGATAGACAATAGAAAAATTAGATTTGAAACAGGCAATTTGTTTCAGTCTTTGCTCTTAAAAAGTATATTTTACTACTTAAATTATATGTCACATAACTGAAGCAAAAGAGTGTTCACCATATCATATTCTAGAAAAAGTCTGAGATTCCCAAGGATTTGAATACACATATACACACACATAGATATAAAGACATATGAAGTCAGACAAGTTTGAGAATTCATCCTCGAATGCTACATGGCTCATTGCAGAAAATCACTACGGTCTCCTTTGGAAGTATTCCCCTTTGAAAGCTATGCACTGATGTCAGGGCCTAGTCAGTTCTTGTACATTGACAACTCTGATTGCTACTCCATGAAAAGAGCTCCAAAATTGCTTGTGAAGTCTTAAGGTTTCTCTAGATACAAGAGCACATCACCTGCAAACAAGGATAATCAGATTTCTTCCTTTCTAGGGTTGGATGCCTATTATTTGTTGCTCTTATCTGATTGCTCTACCCAGAAGTACTATGTTGAATGCCAGTCCTGAAAGTGTGTATCCTCATCTATTTCCATATCTTAAAACGAAGGCATCCAGTTTTTTCCTGCCCAGTATGACATTAGCTTTAGGTCTGTCATATATGGCTTTTATTATGGTGAGGCATGGTCCTTTCATACCATGTTTTTTTTTTTTTTTTTGAGAGTTTTTATTATAAGGGAATGTTGAATTTTAATAAATAATTTATCAGAATAATTTGAAATGATCATATGCTTTTGTCCTTCATTCTGTTAATATGATATTTTGCATTGATTGACTTGCAAATATTGAACCACCTTTGAATCCCTGAAATGAATCCACTTGATCATGACAAATAGTCTTTTCTAATGTGTTAATTTAGTTGCTAATACTTTGTTGAAGATTTTTGCACTAATGTTCATTGGAGATATTGGCTTACTGTTTGTTGTGGTTGTTGTTGTGTCTTCTGGGCTTTTCTTTGATGGAAGACCTTTTATTACTGCTTCTATCGCATGACTTGTTCTAGGTGTTAGTAATTTATCCATGTCTTCTAGATTTTCCAATGTATTGGCATGCCGTTGCTCATACTAATCATTAATGATCTTTTGGATTTCTACAGAATTGGTTGTTATGCCTCCTTTTTCATCCCACATTTTATTTTTTTGGGTCTCCTCTAAATTAGTTTTTCTAAATTGTCTACATATGTGTCAATTTTATCGATCTTAAAAAAATGTTTTTTTCACTTTATTTATTTTTGTATTTTTGTTTCATTTTTATTTATTCATGCTTTCATTGTCATTATTATTATTTTTTTCTACTAATTTTGAGTTTGGTTTGCTCTTATTTTTTCTAGTTCTTTGAGTTTTTGATGTAGGCACTTATTTATATAAACTATCCTCTTAGTACCGATTTTGATGTATCTCATGGGTTTTGATATATTGTCCTTGCATTTTCATTTGTTTTGAGAATGTTTAGATTTCCTTCTTAATCTCTATCCACTGGTCATTTAGGATGATATTGTTTAATTTCTGTGTGTTTTTACATTTTTCATTGTTTTTCTTGTGATTGACTTCTAGTTTTGTTCCTTTATGGCCAGAGATAATACTTTGTGTGATCTAACTTATTATGATTTTTTTTTTTTTTTTTTTTTTGCAGTTTTTTGGTGGGGCCAAGTTTGAAACTGCCACCTCTGGTACATGGTGCTGGCCCCCAACTCCTTTGAGCCACAGGTGCCACCCAAACTTATTATGAATTTTTTAAGACTTGTTTTGTGAATTAACATATGGTCCCTGAGAATAATCCCTGATCTGAGAAGAGGAAGCATATGTATTCTATAACTATTGGATGGAACATTCTGCAAATATCTATTTGGTATATTTGATCTATAGTACGAATTATGACCTATGTTTCTTTGTTGATTTTTTGCGGGTTTGAACTGCCCTATTCTGAAAGTAGAGTATTGAGGTCTGCATTGATTATTGTATTGGAGGCTTCAACTCTCTTTAGCTCTGACAATATTTGCTTTGAATATCTGGGCTCCAGTGTTGGGTACATATATATTCATACATGTATTCCCTTCTTGCACTGACCCCTTCATCATTATATAATAACATTCTTTGGTTCCTTTTATAGTTTTTGTATTTAAACCTATAGTATCTGATGGAAATATAGCCACTCCTGCTTTGTTTTTCATTTCTTTTTGCTTGGAATATCTTTTCCCATGCCTTTATTTTTACCCCACGTGTGTCTTTATAGTTGAAGCGACTTTCTTCAAAGACAACATGTAATTGACTCTTTGGCTCTTTTTTTTTTTTTTTTTTTTTTTCATTTGATCACTCTATGCTTTTTGATAGGAGAATTTAGTCTAATCACAGTCAATGTTATTATAAACAGGTAAGACTTACTAATTCCATGCTATTATTTGAAACCTGCTTGTTTTGAAATTCTCTCTTTCTTACTTCCTTTACATTTAATTTTTTGTTCATTTTTTTTTTGTACAGTTTTGAAAGACATAATACCATGAATATATTTAGGATAGTTTCCTCATCCTAAATATCGTTAACTAGTTGATCCCTCCCTTCTACCACCTAATTCCTGCTAAATATTGATATTTTTTGTTTCTACAATTTTGCCTTTTTTTATAATGTCATATAATTGGAATCATACAGCATGTGGCATTTTCAGTTAACAATAAAAATTTAGTTTGCCCAACTTTTTGTAGTTTGATAGTTTATTTTTTATTGCAAAATAATTTTTCATTGTATAAATATAATGCTGTTTATCTATTTACCTATTGACAGTTATCTTGATTGTTTCTAGTATTTCTGCAATCTTAAATGAAGCTGCTATAAATATATACCTGCAGGTTTTTATCTGCATATAAGGTTTCAATTCATTAAGTAAATATCAAGAAGCAAAACTGGTGGATCTTATAGAAAGACTATTTTCTTCTGATTTTTTTTTCTTCTTTATTATTGTGTTGGGTATTCTGGATCTTTTCCCTTTTCCCATAAACTTTAGAATCATTTGGTGCTATCCATGTAATGACTTTTGGAATTTTCATTAAGATTGCTTTGAATCTAGAAATTGAGTTAGAAAGACTTGACTTCTTAACAATATTATATTGTCTTATTCATAAACTGAGATATATCCCCATTCATTAGGATATTTGTGCTTATTTCAATGAAATTTTGTAGCTTTCCTCACCTAGATTTTGTACACAATTATATGTTTATACCAAGACACTTAATTTTTGTACCAATGTCAATGGTATTGTGCTTTTAATTTCATATTATAATTTCTTATTGTAGGCTATATAGGAAAACAATTTAATATTTGTATATTTATAAGATTATGTCATATGAGGTTGCTGTAATTGCTTATTAGTTCCAGGAGTAATTTTGTCAGTTCTTTGGGATTTTCTGTATATACATTCACAATATATGTAAATACAATTGTATTTATTTATTTCCAATTTGTATATATTTTATTTTTTTTTCCTTCTAATTGCATTTGCTAATACTTCCAGTACAATTTTAAATAAGTGTGCTAAGGGAGAATATCTTCATCTTAAACTGGTTGTGGGGTGAGATTGTCTAGTTTCCTATCATTAAGTATGCTGCTAATATAGAATTTTATAGCTGTGTTTTGCCAAGTTGAAGAGGTTCTCTTCTTTCTAGTTTGTTGAGAAATTTCATCATGGAGGGATGCTGAATTTTGTGGAATGCTTTTTCTATGTCGATTGATATGATCATGTGATATTTCTTTTGATTGCTGACATGGTCTATTACCTTAATTAACTTTCCAATATTGAACCAGCCTTTAATGCCTATAATAAATTCGACTTGGCTGTGGTATGCATTTTTTTTATATATTATTTAATTTGATTTGCTGATAATTTATTGAAGTATTTTACATTTATGTCCATCAAGATATCTATTTCTAGTTTTCCTTCCTTGTAATTGTTTTATCTGTTTTATGTATTAGGGTAATCCTGTTTTATGTGTTAAAAAGGGCTCCTAATGATTTCACTTGGTGTTTTTTTTTTTTTTTTTTTTTTTTTAGCTTTTGGCCAAGGATGGGTTTGAGCCCGCCACCTTCGGTATATGGGGCCAGCGCCCTACTCCTTTGTCCACAGGTGCCACCCAGTGATTTCATTTTTTAAAAGAGATTATGCATACTTTGGCTAACTTTTCTTCATTAAATGTTTAGTAGAATTTGCTAGTGAAACCATCAGGCCTAGTGGTTCCTTATTTAAAAGATTATTAACTATTGATTCAATTTCTTTAACAATTATAGTCTTGTTGTGATTATATATTCTTCTTGAGTGGGCTTTGTTAGGTTTTGCCTTTCCATTTTATCAGTTATATTTCTGATCTTAGAATTGTTTGTAATATGTCTTTGTTATTCTTTAGCTTTCATAGGACAATAGTTATTACCCCTCTTTCATCCCTGATATTAGTAATTTGTGTATTCTATCTATTATTCTTGGTTAGTCTGACTACAGGTTTACTCATGTTATTGTTGTTTTCAAATAACTACTTGTAATAAATATTCTAACTTCTAATATGCAAAGCCAACAAAACAGCTCCAAATCTGATCATAACTCTTTCATAGTTATGAGACTTTCTTCTAATCAGTCTTTTTGATTTTAAGCTTACTCATCTGTAAGTTATGACATATATCTGTCTAAGTTATTTTTGGAATTAGAAATAATATATGCAAATTAATTACCACAAAACCTGACATATTATCAAGAATAAATAAAAGTCTAGGAACGATAGTTTATTGTTTAAGTATATTTTATTAGTATGACATTACAATATTATTCTTAAGGGTTCATAATTTATAGGAAGAAAAAGTTCAAGTGAACAAATTTCACCTTGAAGTTGAATGTGTTTTAGTTTTAATAGAGCTGCCATGTCATACACACAATTTCCTTCTCTGTTCAATTCAGCATAATGTACAACATTCACTTTATGACCTCAGGTTGATAACAAAAAATTTTATTCCCAAAAATGTTTTTCTCCTCTGAAAATATGTAGGGTATGAGGTCTGTGTCTTTATAAAGAGTCAGTAAATGTTTTACTCTTAGCCTAGCTAGAAAAACAAAGCAGCAACTATCAAGTAATAAATATAGAAGAACTGAGCCAGAAATGAATTCTTTATATGGAAAAGACAAATTAATGTTTTATTTCCTAGAATGTTAAAAATGTCAAGCATATAATTCTTATTTGTTTTTGTGTTTTAAAAAAGCACAGTGCAGAATACATTTTCAAGCTGATAAATTTGCTATGCAAAAAATAACAAGCTATCGGCCTGGAAGATTTGTAAGGTACTATGTCCAAATTGTTCTCTAAGAGAGGCTCAGAGTCCAGGGGCACACACTTTTCAAGTAAATTGGCAGAGCTGGTGCAGCAATGGAATTTGATGGAACAACCCATAGAGGTCTTTGGTGATGCAAGTTGCAGTCGTAGAGCTCAAATTACTTTGTTGTCTGAAATGCTTTCACTGAAGTAAGATTTTAAATTAATGTAAAAAATTTTAGTGAAAACAATTCTGTACACTTGAGAGTATTAGAAAAATAAAGACTCATAAAGAATTCTGCATTATTTAATTCTCAAGGCAAAGATTTATATTTAAAACTGCATCTGTCCCACTAAATAGTGCTGACAGACTGAATGAGTTGCAATTCCTCTGGCATTTTTCTTGCGTTTCCACTCCCACTCACAGAATCGAGTCCTTCTTCACCTTCCCACTTGGTTCAGTATTTGTCTTTTATATTTCACAGAAACAAGTAATGCAAGTTAGATACAGTAATAGAAGTAAACTAACAAGCCCCAAGATCAAATGGGGAAGACATCCTTCCCTTCAGTATTACAGCTGGTGTGCTGCTTTAAATGTCTTTTTATCCTTTTGCTGAATTGTCAAATTTTCTCTATATTGAAAGGAACAAAACTCAGACTCTCATCCAGTCTGTGAGACTTCTTAAAATTCCTCCTGTCAGTTGATCACACAGTCACTTCAGGAATGTTATAGTCATGTTCTGAGTACCCACTTCCTCATAAAGAGACTGTAGAGCTAATATTTAATGTGATGAGCCTTATCTGCCACCTTCCACCTTACTCCTACAATTTAGTTCAACACTTCTGAATTAAAGCGGATCAAATTCCTTATTCATTATTAATTCAGGCAACAAGTATTTGTTGAGTGCTGTCAGGTACTAATTTAGGCATTGGTGATTAGCAGTGAACAAATTAAATGAAAATCCCTGCTTTCAGGGAATTCACATTTTTAATATGTTTAAGACGACAAGAAAAAAATTGGAAATACATATGCTATATTAGGTAGAAATAAATGCTAACTGGGAAATACAAGGAAAGAACTAGGAAGTGTGTGTGTGTGCCTGGGCACACTTGTGCACATGGGTGTGTGTGTGTGTTTGTATGTGTGAGATGTATGTGAGTTACTAATTTAAATAGGGTAAGTACGGAAGTCCTCACTAAACATGTGACTTTCATGGGTCAACTTAAGGTAAGCAATACAAATATTCAGAGAATAATTTCCAGGCTAGGCAAAAGTAATGATGCAAAAGTAGAAAATTTTATTTCATTTACTTCATGACAGTCCACGAACTATTAATAATCCCTAGCAAATTGCTGAATACTTCCTTTTTTGTGTTATTATTGAAAAGCCCCAGGTCTTTCTTCACTTCATGGATAAAATAATTCATGTAAACTTTATTGATACAGTGGCTCCTTTTTCTGTGAATATTTTCTGGTTTGGATTCACCATGTTTTCACATTTTTATAGGAAAATACTAAATATTTCATCACACCTGTTCATGAATGACTGAAATGAAAGAATGGATTATTTATATTTCTAGGGCCTTTTAAAATTATAATTCTAACATGATTAAAATTTTTATAGACTATTCATTTCTCTTTTATATCAATTCTATTCACTTGATCTCATCTGTTTTTCTTACTCTCCTTCTTTGTCCTACCTTCTGATCTTTCAAAATGCCATTCAATTACAGATTCTTACTAAAAATTTGATTACGCGACTTCTAGCTCAGGCAAGGCTGGACAAGCACATCTATTAGATATGGTATCTTCCTTTAACCTTTCCCTTTAGTATCTTTCTCTTTTGGTACCCAGCAGCAAAATTGGAATTGCTAAATAACTAATTGCTGAATTTTAACAAATATCTGTTTAGTATCATTTTTCTCTGAAAGTCAAACTTATAAAATCATTGAAGCATAAGACAAATGACATTAGCGACTTCACTTCCTTTAACTTTATAAATCTCTCTATAAACCTCATCAGTCAATAATACCTGTTATGAATGAAGTGACTATGTAGTTTATCATTCAAGCTAGGTTTCCTGTGAGTGAACACAGGCACTATCACGAATTTAAACTGGAGAATAGATATAAAGCAGAATTATGCAAAGGCCACTGTACTTAGATTTATCCTATTTGCATGCTTAATAAAGGTGGTATTATATGGTGGCAAACAGAAAACTATGAGATATCTAGAGGATCTTGCAGGAAAATAGGAAAATAATCTAATCTTTCTAACTTTATTCCCCACATTTGTACGGTCTAGTTATTAATAGGATTAGTCTGATAGACTTGTTAGGAGAGGCATTCAAGTTATGTACCTAAATTGAATACCTTAGGTGTTTTTTATATTATGTACTCAAATGTTAGAAAAATTGAGGCATAATATTAGTGAGATAATTTAATTCTAAATAACAGAGAAAATCATCAAACAACAGATCCAAAACATCATAAAGACAAAATTGCATCCACAAATATGATGATACTACGAATTGGTTTTTGATTTCCTGATTTAAAATAAATGACTAAATAACAGAGTCAGAGAAAATAATAATGATAATCCTGATTTGTGATAGACTTTTTTTTTGCTTTACAATATAATACTTACAAGTTAATATACAATAATATAAATTAGCTTTTTAAGTTAATTTTATCATCTCAACATCTCTATGTAAGTATTAACTAATGTAATCACCCTGTTAATTGTATGAGGTGCTTACTGAGGCAGATTGACACACAGAGATATTTAGAAGCCTATCCTCAAACACCCAGGAGTAATTATTAAAGCAGAGATTTAAATCAGGCAATTTGACATTTTTATCTTTAGGATATTGTGACTTTGGAATAAATAGAAAAGAAAACAGCTATAGAGCAAATTTAGGAATAAAGAAATTTTTTTTAAAAATTGTAAAAATCTGGCTCTGTTTATAGTGAAGATGGAATAATAGAAGTCAGATCTATTACATTTCCCAGACTTGAAATACTAGAAAACCAGACAAAATATGCGAAAACCTGCTTTTGTGTTACTTTGCTTTTTAAAAATGTATTTGTTTTTGTATTGAACAATAGGAAAATGGAAGCACAGGAAAGGGATGTCTGAATAACAGAAAATGAATGAGGTGAGGCCCAAGGTGGTCCCAGCCTAGTGTTTGGCTGATGCTCTGTGATCTAATGCAGCCTGAGCAGAGATGCTGGTGTCACTGAGTGAAGAACAGAGATTGGAATTCAGAAGATAAAAATGGTTAAAATTTACAGGTGAAAGTGTTGAAGAGGAGAAAGATTGACAGATGGTGATCATAGGATATTTGAGTTGAAACTTGTTGCTTTGGTCCAGATTCCGAACTTTGCATGAGAAGGCATTGTTTGAAGTTGGGAAAAGAAATATCAGGAAGGAATATTTCTGTATTTCACATAGGAATAGGGAAAGTTATGTTCCAACCAACCAAAGGGGAAACACCTTGTAATACAAAGGTGTACATAGTCCTCAGAAGAGTCCCGTACTGAGAGCTTATCTTGACAATCCTGACAAAGGTTAGAATCAAGTCAATAAATAAAATATCAATAAATACAAATAAATAGAAATTGAAAATATCCCAGTGAAACACAAGAAGAAAAATAATTAGCAGTGCTACTAAATATAAATGGGTTCTGACAGAGGTCTATGGAACAATATTGCTCAACTCATCACACATGGATTAGAGATAGGAAAGGAGACAGGTAAAAAAAAAATATATATAAATATAATGGCTGAAAATTCCCAAGTTTAAAGAAAAATATATACACAAAAATCCAAAATAAAATTTTAGAGATTCACAAAGAGAAGAACTTTGAAGAAAATAGTTCAGACTATAACAGAATAAAATTTATTATAACAACTAATAAAGAAAACATCTTTGAACACAAGGTCAAAGAAAAAGAAACAATGGAACAAAGATAACAATAACTTTAATATCCTCACCGGGAACTATGCAAAGCAAAAGACAATAAAGTGGTGTCTGTGATAACTTTAAAATGCAAAGGGATTATAAATAAATAGTAACTTAAAAACATTATGATAAAATATATATAATATATATCTATTGCAGATTAATATGAGGGTACAAATAATTAGGTTACATTATTTGCATTTGTTCGGTAAGGTCTCTGCTGCACTTGTGACCTGCACCCAGAAGATGTGCCATAAACCTTTACATTGTGCCCACTAGGTGGAAGCACACAGTTGCCCTCTTTCTAATCCCCTCTGCCCTCTCCCTCCTCATCCTCTTTGCAACTTGAATTGAGTTTTACTCTGATAAAATATATTTTAAAAAGAAAGAAGAAAAAAACTTTTTCAGAAAAAATTTTTGAGATAACTTATGGACAGAAGACTTGTGGCATAGAAATGTTAAATGCAGGTCTTACAGTGGATGAAAAGTGATACCCTAAAGTAATTTGGATCTGAACAAAGAACTGAAGAGCACATTAAGTATAATTATATAGATAAATACAAACTTTTATCTAATTTTAAATTATCTTTATAATAAAAATCACTATTTAAAACAAAATAATAGCAGCACATTATAGAGTTTATAGCATTTAAGGAAACAAAATTTGTAGCCACGATAGGGAAAATGATGGAGGAATATAAGTATGATGTTTTAAGGATTCAACAATATTTATAAATTGGTATCATATTTTTTGAAGAAAGACAATAAGACAATATGTACATTTATAAATTCTGTTTAGAGAAACTATTGAGATTTTAGAGTTATTAAATCAGTTATTAAATCAGACATAAAACAGAATCATAGATCAACAGTCAGTTTATTTGAAAGAAAACATGCAAACTAAAAGGAACAAATAAATGTCAGACTGGATTTTACAAGAGGCAGTATACAACTTCAAGAAACCCACTTTGAATGGAAAGAAACCAATAGGTTAAAATTAAAAGCACAGAAAATTATATACTTTATAATAATCAAAGAAAAGTAAGCTTTAGTGGCTTTATTAATGTAATAGAAAAAAATTCAGAACAAAGAATATTAACATAGATAAAATGGGATAATTTTGGTAATGAAATGATGAAATAAATAAATGGTAATGAAATAAAATATCAATTCACTAAAGGGACATAAGGATACTGACACAGACAAATTAAAAATTACAGTTAAATATTTCAACACTCCCCTCTTAGTAATTGATAAGATTAGTAGACAAAAAGTCAAATGTATGAGGAAGAATTATATACATATCATTATCAGCCAACTTGGCCTAATTGATATTTATAGAAGACTAGACTACAACTTGAACTTTACCTTAGAAATAAAAACAATGTAACCTAAACATTTGTACCCTTATATTAATCTAATTTTTTTTT
The DNA here is from genome assembly GCA_963574355.1 of Loris lydekkerianus. Lineage (NCBI taxonomy): Eukaryota > Metazoa > Chordata > Mammalia > Primates > Lorisidae > Loris > Loris lydekkerianus. Next base: position 1,096 of record CAUYPK010110059.1, on the reverse strand, counting down.
TTTTTTTTTTTTGAGACAGAGTCTCACTTTATCACCCTCAGTAGAGTTATACATAGCATCATAGCTCACAGCAACCTTCAGCTCCTAGGCTTAGGTGATTCTCTTGCCTCAGCCTTCCAAGTAGCTGGGACTACAGGCACCCACCACAACACCCAGCTATTTTTGTTGTTGTTGTTGTTGCTGTTTGGCTGGGGCTGGGTTGGAACCTGCCACACTCTGTATATGGGGCTGGCGCCCTCTACCCACTGAGCCATAGGAGCCACTCCCTGATCTGAAAATTTTAAAAAAGAAATATATGCTAAATTTTCTCTTATGAAACAGAAAAAGCAAAAATTAGATGCAGAGAAAGCAGATAAAAAATGATATTTTTTTAAATGAAAGAAGATATCAATTAATTATAAAACTGCAGATAACATCAATTAAAACAAAAGTAAATATTTGAAAAGGCAAGCATAATTTCTAAACTTCTAGCCAGACTGATCAGAAAAGAAATGATAGATGACAAAAGTACAGACCTGAGTATAAAATAGGCATCATTCCTACATTTCCATAAGATTCACAAAAACAAATAGGGAGATATTATCAAAGAGTAAACACTGATCAATTCAAAAACTTAACATGGACGGAATCCTTGAGAGAGATGCTGTCAGAGCTCACTCAAAAGAGATCGTCCAAATAACCCGATATTTATTAAAGACATCGAATGCTTTGTCAAAATTGTTTCACAAAGAAAATGTTAGTCCCATATGGCTTCACCAGTAGATTTAGCAAACACTAAAGAGAGAAATAATTCTAATTTACACATAAATTCTTTGAGAAGTTAGAAGACAAGTCACTTTCTAACTCTTTTTACATAAGCAGCCAACGTTTTCCTGACAGGAAGACATCATAAGTAAAAAGTATTGAACAATATCTGTCGTCATCCTAGACACCCTACCTTCTTCCCCTGCTACCGTTATTTACCCTTCACCTTTGGGCCCTGTATCCGAAAAAAAAGGTTAGAGGCAGTTAAATCAGGTCGAGGTCCAATATCACTGGCTCATTAACCAAGAATCTAACTATTATTCTTCACTGCCCTCCATAGCACCAATGACGG
>CAUYPK010110058.1:0-17306 GCA_963574355.1 Loris lydekkerianus | reverse complement strand
TCCTTGTGGGCAGTGTGCATGGGATGACAAGCATGAGCAGAACTTAGGTTGTTTGTGTGCAGTTTGTAAATGAATCAACTGGGAAGATGCAGAAGATTGAGGTTTGCTTTTGAGGCATTTTTCAGGCTATGTGGATAAAATCTGCCTCAAATTTCTATTAAACAGGAATGTGAAATAGATAAATCCTGTGTATTTGAATTGTGAGAGATTGGGTGTGCAAATGTTTTGGCACTGTATTCAAAATGTTGTTAGCCTGAGCATCAAAATGAGAAAATAGCCTTTTACAGTTAAGTAAGATGCAACTGGCACCCACAGATTACTATTTCTTAAACGTTTCAAGTCTTAAAATTACCTATGAAATAATGATGGTTTTATAAATTGCTAACCACAATAATTTGGTATTACTTTCCTGCTTTCCTCACGTGGAAATATACCAAATATATTCAACATAAAAATTCACAGGGTCTGAAGTTCATTATCTTTGGGCCAGATTTTTTATGACAACTTAGTTTTAACCATAAGAGTCATCTATTATCCACTTGTATTACATAATAAAACATACCCTTACTTCTTTTCTTTTGTTCATAATATCTTTGGGGAATGTTTTTAGACAAGTTGCTTTGTATTTTATGGGGAGAACATTCAATAAATTAACATATTATGCCCCCCGAGTTAAAAATATTCATGAGTATATGTGAAACTTGAACAACCAAAAACTTTTTTTTAACTATAAAAGCTTATTAAGCTCTCAGTTTGCCCTTTTTTGGTCTGTTAGTAAATTAAGGGGCTTGCTGAGAATAACTGGCAGCTAAACAGCTGCAGTGTTACGTGGTTTTGTATTCTAGGATTTAGTAAAATTATCCAAGACTAGTTACATTGCCATAGCAAACGTGACTAAAGTGTCCTTCATCTTAATCTGAAAGAAAACAAGATTTCATGATGAGTTCAGTTAATGGAAATTATTTCGTGTTAAATGGTTTTTAAAATATAAAGCTACTTATCCAAATACACCATTTAAATACAACTATTAAGCTAACATGGACTCAGACAATTTTATAACACCAAGCAAAGTCAGTGCTATCTTGAGCCAATTTAAGCCTAAGAATCGTTGCCCTTTTTCCCTTCCATGTTCATTAAAAACAGCAGCAGAGATTCTTTGACACACAAGGAAATGTTTCCTATTTTGAGATTTATTTTGGTGATGTGTTTCTAATTGCCATCTTCTTTGCTCTAATAATCTCTCTACTGGCATTTGCCCCCATGCCATTCCCACTTGATTTTTATGTCACTGGCAATGAGAGGCTAAAATGCCTGGCCAACTTAAGCCAAAGCTGTAAACCACAGTTGAAGTAAGTCTTTCAATAAAGACTAGACTATATGATAAGTGGCTTTTTCTTATTGTCGTTTATTGCATAATTATTTCTTCCAGGGTGCCATGAAATCAGCAGTTTATTTTTCTTTTAGGAGTGTGTAATGTGTTCAGGGCTGACTTCTGTGTTCTATGTGTTAGAAGTACACTAGGTCGGTTGAATTACAATTTTTTTCCTTTTCAAGAATTTTAGATTTAGGGTTACGAGTTGGCTCCATGACGTATATATTGTACAGTGGTGGGCTTTTAGTATATTCACCCAAATAATGTATATTGTTACCCCATTAGTCATTTTTCATACCCCCCCCCCGCTTCATTAAAATTTAACTTTGCTATGTATAGAGGAGTAGACATTTGTATTCTAACAGTGTGCTCTGTTGAATATTAATATAGGAAAATCTCATGAGTTTGGACTACTCAAATATGGAAACCATTACTTTACTGTAGCTAGGTTGATCTTTGGTAGTACCTGTAAAGATTATGCTTGAGAAACAAAAAAGTGGGAAAAGAGCTTAATAAATGATCTGGATACTTTTTTAGTAGATACATCCAAGTTAAGTTTTTGTGTTAATTAAAATCAACATTTGGGCTTCTACTTAATACATCCACTGACTTTGGATTTTTTAATTTATTTTGGAGACAGTCTCAAGCTGTCACCCTGAGTAGAGTGCTAGGGCATCAGAGCTCACAGCAACCTCCAACTCTTGGGCTCAAGCGATTCTCTTTCCTCAGCCTCCCAAGTAGCTGGGACTACAGGCGCTCACCACAACACCTGGCTATTTTTTTGTTGCAGTTGTTGTTTAGCAGGCCCAGGCTGGGTTTAAACCCACTACCCACAGTGTATGTGGCCAACGCCCTACTGACTTGAGCTATGGGTGCCTCCTTGACTTTGGATTTTTAGTATGCAATGGAAAAACTTTCTTTTACACTTAAGTTTTATACGTTCTTGTAAGTCATCCAAATGAGAGGTTTTTGCTTAAATGTGTATTTTGCTATTTTAGTAATAAAATATCCTAGTAATTGTGTTTAAATAAGTTAACTATGGATTAGATTGCCATCTATTCCCGTTTTTAAACAAGGAAATTATGTGACTGACTTAAGTATAGTGTTTAGATGCTTTATTAATATTTAATATGAAACATGGGCTCATTTTCTGCTTAAATTGAGCTTATTTTGAAAGATAACACAGATAGGCTATAATTTATAAGGTACTTGGTGCAAATATCTCTTTTAGGGGCAAGAATGACATTTGGTTTTAGAATTGCTTAAATGTGAAAATTCAATTTCTAGCTAGGAAATAGGGGTGGGGGAACGATATATATTATTTTTACCTTAAGGGGAAGAAAGGTCCTAATGGCAGTTGACCCTTTCATAGAATTAGGCTTTTGTTTGGGGAAAGAGATTAGTATTAATCTCCATAACTTTGATGGATAGGTTTTTTGGAGATGGTCTCATGTCGCCCTCGGTAGAGTGCTGTGGTGTCACAGCTCACAGCAACCTCAAGCTCTTAGGCTTAAGTGATTCTCTTGCCTCAGCCTCCCAAGCAGCTGGGACTACAGGTGCCCACAACACCTGGCCTTTTTGTTGTTGTTTTTGCAGTTGCTTGGCAGGCCTGGGCTGGGTTTGAACCCGCCAGCCCCAGTGTATGTGTCTGGCACCCTAGCCACTGAGCTACAGGTGCCGAGCCTGATGGATGGTTTTTAAACAAAAATGCCAGTTAGACTAAAGTTTGACCCCCAAAAATAATAATAAATGATTTCCTTAGCGTTTTAACTCAGTTTTATGACATCTTAAATTGTAACTTTTCCAGTTTTTTTGCACTGGAAATTCACTATTAAATTTAAACTATTATTTCTCTGACATGTTCCTCTGGGACAATGATGCACATTTAATGTTTTGACATTAGCTATGAAAATTTGCAAACATGAGTAAAGCTGAAGTGGTTTTGGGTAGCTGTTAGAGGACAGCCAGGGCAATTATAGGCTGCAAAGTTATCTCAGGACTGAGCTGTCTTGTTGATCTTGCAGCTGGGCTTACTTGACTTGCCCGTGGACCCCCCCTTTGACTATCCTTCATTCTTGTGAACTGCAAGAATTTTGCAAAAAGCCTGTTACTGTGTGGTGCTGTGGAATTGTGGCATGTTTAGGTAAATCAGATTTTGCTACATACAAGCAATAGATAGCATAACTTGCCCAACTATGTGGGTTTATTTTTGTTTTTTCTTATTCTTTTATCTTCTTTAGGTTTGAGCATACCAAATGAAGAGAAGTCCGAAACTATCTGTAGAAAATGGGCATGAACTAGGTAGCCACATACAACTGCATATTCTGAGAATTGATGTATAAATTTCAGGTTTTCACATTCAGTTCATTTTATTGGTTAAGAGTTGTGAGTGGAGGCTCGGTGCCCATAGCTCAATGGGTAGGGCGCTGGCCCCCTACACTGAGGCTGGCTGGTTTGAATCCAGCACGGGCCAGCTAAACAACAATAACAACTGCAACAAAAAAAGCCGGGTGTTGTGGTGGGCTCCTGTAGTCCCAGCTACTTGGGAGACTGAGGCAAGAGAATCGCTTAAGCCTGAGTTTGAAGTTGCTGTGAGCTATGATGTTACAGCACTCTACTGACGGTGACATAATGAAACTGTCTGAAAAAAAAAGTTGTGAGTTGAGTTGTTCTGTATGTGGGTTGCTCACAAAAAACCAAAAATAATGTAGAAGGCTTAACATAGCTAAGAAAAAAAAAACAAAACCACCCATTTAATAACCTTTGTTTTATTCCTTTTTTTTTTTTTTTTTTTTTTTTTTTGAGACAGAGTCTTATTCTGTCACCCTAGGTAGAGTGCCATGGTATCATCATAGCTCACAACAACCTCAAACTCTTTGGCTCAAGCAATCCTCTTGCCTCAGTTTCCCGAGTAGCTGGGACTATAGGTATAGGTACCTACCATGACCCAGGCTAGTTTTTCTGTTTTTTAGTAGAGATCAAGGTCTCCTTCTTGCTCAGGGTAGTCTTGAACTCCTGAGCTCAAGCAATCCGCCTCAGCCTCACACAGTGCCAGGATTACAGGTGTGAGCCACTGTGTCTGACTTGAAAAACATTTCTAACAATTTTTCTCTGGCTAGGTTATCCTTAGCATATGTAATATGGGTTCTAACTGCCTTTGAGCATTTTCAGTAAAAGGATGGGATTAGGACATCCTTTTAAATCCACAGTTATTAATAATTACACTCAGGGGTATCCTATAATCCTAGAATGACAGGCCTGTAGTTCTTGGCATGTTCAGTAAGTTGGATTCGTGAATGTGATTGAGGAAAGTGTATGTGTATTTTAGCTCCCTCTTGAAACCAGAACACCATCTGATACTCTACTTGAATAGAACTTGATCAGACTGGGTGCTTGTTAAAATGCAGATTTAGGGGCTCTCCAGTTGTGGGTGGTGGTCATAGTCTGAAATTAAAATTAAGTAGCCTGGCCTAGATTCCTTTCTTCTTCCTGGCTTTTAACTTAGAAGAAAGCTTCACTGGCTGTGGCACCAAATTTTCCACAAAAACTGGAGTTAATGATGCCAAGCGTCTTTTAAAGGTGATCGGGGTATACTCCTAGTGCAAAAGTACCTGGGTGTACCAAGCAGAAACTGGAGTAGCCTCTGCATGGCACTGTTCAAGAATGTGGGTGACACTGGGCTGTGGTGTCAGACAGCTTTGGAGGGACATTTTTTAGGAAGAAGGTCTGACAGCACAGCAGGATTGGGTTTCTGGATAAAAGGTATGTAAGAATAATGGACAAAAAAGGAACTACCCTTGGGAAGTGACACAGTTGAGATTCTTAATGTGCCGATTATGTGTATAGAGTCAGCAGAGTGCTTCAAAATACTTACTGGTCAACTGGCTAGAATAGAAGGAAGTTGCTCAATTGTTTAAGTGACAGTGATGTTAAGACAAGTTATAAAAGATTGATAGCAATCCTGGGAACGCAGTAGGCAATTTGTTGGTGTGATCTTTCACTGTTGGTGTGAAGGCATAATTTAAGTAGTGTGTTACCTAAAATGTGGTTTGTCCTATCATGAAAGCCTTACATTTTGTATTATTTGGTTGGGTCCATGTGTGTACCCTGGATATTTTTGTGCTGTCAAATGCAAAGGTTTTTAATTTTAATATATGAAATCACTTGCATATGTATAACCTTACTCAAATTCATAACCTCTTTCAGGCAAATGCTTTGTTTTGACATTAGATTTGCTAGTGATTTTATACTCACTAGACTGGTGAAAAAATGCAAAATCAGAAACAACAAAAAATTAAAACATGTCACTTTATAAATCCCATTTTTATCTACTCTCTTCCTACTCTAGTATAAACCAACATCTTCCTTCATCTGGACTACTGGCTTATATTCCTACCTGGCCTTCACTATATATATGTATGTAGATTTAATACCCAGAAAAGTGCACGTACGTGCACAGGTCTGAATCTCACACAGCGGACACATTGCTGTGAAGCACACAGATGAGGAAATACGACCTTAGCAGTATCCCAGAGGCCTCCCTACGCTCCTAGTCTCTGACTTCCACTCTTACCCTAAGATACCCACTAGTCTGATTTGTACAACCACAGACTAGTTTGCCTATTTTTTAACTCTGTCAATGATGGTGGCAGTATATTTTCTTTTGTATCTGACTTAATGCAGTAAATTTCATTCTCATTCCATGTAGCTGATGGTGTTCAGGGCTGTGGGATTCTCTTAGGAGAATCTGTTAAAATGTATCCATTCTAGATTAACATTAAACATTGGGCTATTTAGAGGCATGTATAGTGCTGTTAGGAATTTTTAAGAATGTCTTTTTGGGGGACATATATACACATTTCTATTGAGTATCTTCCTAGGAATGGAATTCTGAGTATAGGATATGTGTTTTAGTAGATGACGCCCAACGCTTTTGAAAGTGGTTGCGTGAATTTACACTTGTCCATGGTTCTGTGTGTGAAGATTCCAGGTGTGCCTCATGTCGCCAGTACCAGACACAATCAGGTTTTTCTCGTGTTAACTGTTCTGGCATCTTACCTAAGCTTTTAACCTTTTCACTTTCTATACAGCAGGCACAGGGACTTTTATTTTTTTTATTATTTTACTTATTTATTTATTTTTTTATTTTAAGGCACAGGGACTTTTAAATTGTAATTTAATTTGTTGTTAATAGGGGTAATTTTAATTTAATTTGTTAATATGGGTAATTTTAAAGTGTAGTGCACAACACGAAAGTTACAAAACAGATACACAATAAAAGCTCCCCTCATCTCTCTTAGCCATCCAGTCCCCGTCTAAAGCACTCCTCTCTGATGGACTTTTCAGCAGGAATATTCTAAGCTGGGTTATTAGTGACTAGAATAAGGACACAATGTTCAAAAGAAAGAATAAATGCAATTTTGAGAGGCCAGCTCATCAAATTCTGCTGAGACCCACAGATCCAGGAGCTTAGAGCTATGGGTTGCCAGTGAACCCATCACAACAGTTTAACCCAACCTTAAGCCCTGAGTCTTCTCAGATGCCTCCCAAAGAAAACCAGGAAGATTCAGCAACCCCTCATCACCTCTGCTCAGAAATGTTAATAAAAACCTTAGAAACTTTATTCTCAACCCTGGTACCAAATTCCCTTGCCCTCTACCAGAAGGTTCAATTCAATGGTAGAACAGAAAAGATCTTTACAGGCGATCAGAAAATCCAAGACGGCTTGCCCTCCAGGAGGAGAGGAGCAAGGAGAGGAAGGACTGTAACACCGAGATACCACTTACTCACTTGAGATACCATGTACTGACTCGAGATACCACGTACTCACTCGAGATACCACTTACTCGAGATACCACGTACTCACTCGAGATACCACTTACTCGAGATACCACTTACTCACTCGAGATACCACGTACTCACTCGAGATACCACTTACTCGAGATACCACGTACTCACTCGAGATACCACTTACTCGAGATACCACTTACTCACTCTAGATACCACGTACTCACTCGAGATACCACTTACTCGAGATACCACTTACTCGAGATACCACTTACTCACTCGCGATACCACTTACTCGAGATACCACTTACTCAAGATACCACTTACTCGAGATACCACTTACTCGAGATACCACTTACTCAAGATACCACTTACTCGAGATATCACTTACTCGAGATACCACTTACTCAAGATACCACTTACTCAAGATACCACTTACTCACTCGACGGGTTTTCTTGGGTTGAAAAAGAACTAACAGACGTTGAGCTTCAGGGAGTTCAGAATAAATCAAGAAATGAACCATTCAGGAAAGTGCCTGTGGCTCAAAGGAGTAGGGCGCTGGCCCCATATGCCAGAGGTGGCAGGTTCAAACCTAGCCCTGGCCAAAAACTGCAAAAAAAAAAAAAAAAAAAGAAGTGAACCATTCAAATATGGCTACGGTCACTGCCTTCATCAAAGGATCCTTCTGAGAAAGCTAGAATGGAGAATGTTATGACACAGCTGACTTAGCTTCATTTTTGCTTTGTACTATTCTTTCCTGCCAGTGATTTTAAGCAGCTGGCTGAGAAAGGTACTTCCTGCTAGGACAGGTGTATGCTAATAATTTTGATAACCTACGGTGAGTCCTGTGATGGATGTCTCTTCCCGCATCTCTTCCTGACTTGGAATTTACAAGGAATCTGTGTAGTCTGAATGTATTTGAATGACTTCAGTATACTTTATTTTTACTTTTTAATTTGACCCAGGGAAGTATTAATAAGCCTTAAGTATTTGTGGTTTTCCAGAACTTCGAGGCAGTGAACAGATGAAGCCTAACATCAAAAATTTGAAGCAGGGGCTGGGCGCCTGTGGCTCAAGCAGCTAAGCACCAGCCACATACACCTGAGCTGGCGGGTTCAAATCCATCCCAGGCCCACCAAACAACAATGACAGCTGCAGCCAAAAAAATAGCCGGGCGTTGTAGCAGGCACCTGTAGTCCCAGCTACTTGGGAGGTGAAGGCAGGAGACTTGCTTGAGCCCAGGAGTTTGAGGTTGCTGTGAGCTGTGATGCCATAGCACTCTACCCAGGGTGACATAATGAGACTCTGTCTCTAAATAAATAAATAAATAAAATAAGAATTTAGAGCAAGGTAACTTGTGGGGTAAATAAAACACTGGGTAGGTTTACTACAGCTTAATTAGGGCAGATAATTAGATTTTCTAGTTTTCAAAAATTTGAATTGGAATAAAAGGAAATTTTGATGTGCTGTTTCAATTTTCAGTAGCAAATATGTGTATAGAGGAACTTACTAAAATTGATATATTTGTATTTAGTATTTTTAAAAAGAATAAGTAGAAGTCTAAAGTTAATAAAAATATCTTGAAGTTTAAACACTTTTAACTTCTAGGAACAATGATCTTTTCAATTATATACATTTTTAGTTTTTATTTTATTTTACTTCATTTAATTTTAATTTTTTGAGTCTCACCTTGTTGCCCTCGGTAGAGTGCTATGACATCATAGCTCACAGCAACTTCAAATTCTTGGGCTCAAGTGAACTCCTTGCCTCAGCCTCCAGAGTAGCTGGGACTAGAGGCGCCCACCACAAAGCCTGGCTGTTTTTAGAGACAGGGTCTTGCTCTGGCTCAGGTGATCTACCCGCCTCAGCTTCCCAGAGTGGTAGGATTACAGACATGAGCTACCACGCAGGCCACATTTTCAAATATCTAGAAATCTTAGACAAATTTCTCCAATTCTTTTTCGATTTTTCGTAACTTTTTTTTTTTTTTTTTTTAGACAGAATCTCACTCTGCATCCTGGGTAGAATGCCGTGGCATCACAGCTCACAGCAACCTCAAACTCTTGGGCTCAAGCAATCCTCTTGCCTCAGCTTCCCAAGTAGCTGCAACTAAGGCTCCTGCCACAATGCCTGTCTAATTTTTCTATTTTTTAGTAGAGAGGGTCTCACTGTGGCTCAGGCTGGTCTCAAACTCCTGAGCTCAGGCTATCCAGCCACCTCGGCCTCCCAGAGTTCTAAGATTACAGGCTCAATTTTCAATAACTTTAAACTGGAAACTTTACTGTGCATGTACAAATATATTCATAAGCATTTGGATAGAAATTAACGAGTGCTGGGAAGTTGTGGAAAACTGCAGCACTTGTGCCCTGTCGGTGAAATGTAAAATGATCCAGCTGCTGTGGAATACAGTTTGGAGATCTTCCCCCCCCCCAAAAAAAAAAAAAAAAAAAAAAGAAATTACCATATGATCCAGCAATTTCATTTCACTTCTGGGTTTTTTGTTTTTTTGTTTTTTTTTTTTTTGAATAATGAATGTTTATTACATGAACTAAGACAGGAAAGAGGAAGGCTTCTTGTCTGTAGCAGTTGGTATGGCGCCACTTCTGGGTTTATGTCCAAAAGAATAGAAAACAGGTTCTTGAAGGGATATTTGCACATCATGTTTATAGCAGCACCGTTTACCATAGCCAGGAGATGGAAGCAACCCAAATGTCCAACAGACAAATGTGTAAACAAATTGTGGTACATACATACATACATACAAGGCAATATTATTCAGCCTAAAAAGGAAATGAAATTCCGACCCATGCTATACTAGGGCTGAATGTTGAGGATGTTAAACTAAGAGACGCCAGTCACAAAAAAGACAAACACTGGGATTCTACTTAAATGTAACTTACAAAGTAACTTATAACTGTAACTTATAAAGTAGTCACATTTATAGAAATCAAAAGTAGAGTGGTAGTTGCCAGAGGCTTAAGGAAGGGGATATGGGAAATTGTTTATGGGTAGAGAGCTTTAGGTTTGCAAGAGGAAAAATTTCTAGAGATCTGTTTCCCAACAATGTGAATATATTTAACACTCCTGAACTGTATGCTTTAAAAGATGGTTGAGACGGTAAATGTAATGTGGTGTGTTTTTAGCACAGTAAAAAAGTGTATATAATTGTTAAATTTTACAGATCACATTTGAAAAATACTAAACAGGAGAACCATTACTACCTGGGGCTCAATACTATTCTCCTTTGAGATATGTCACTGCCTTCCAAATTATTCTCAATTGCTCTCTGGCAGAATCAGAGTCCCAGTGTAAACGTACTCAACTTTCTTTTAGTTAGATAACTGTTCTTAATTTTTTTCCATTTGAGAAACAGTACTCTTGCATATCTTTGCTGTATCATGTGTTCATTCTGTAAAACAGAACTTAGTTATTATATTTAAAACTAGAGGTGAATTAAGGTCTCAGCTAACCATCATCTTGTTGGTAGATTTTCCCTTGATTCAAATTACTTTAAGGTGATTTTAATCTACTATCTTTTTTTTTATCTAAGGGCATAAAAATATTAGACATGAAGAAATAAAGTGGGTTAGCAATCTCAACAATACTATTAGGTCCTGAATACCTGCAAGGTATAGCAGATACCAGACTTTATTCTTCAACAGCCACATACTCATTTAGCCTATAAAGTCAAGTACGGTATGTGAGCATTTGGAGAATTTACTGCTGTTTATGTGAAGGGTGAAAAAACTTTTTGGTGACTCTGACTTAAAAAGGTTGAGGGTAGTGGTGGTTGAGGACAGCTGGAAAGATTGTTTGAGGTTGTAAATAGTGCCTGGCAACTAATTTTACCTGTATGTATAAATCCTTGCAAAACATGGAGGGGATTCAAAATGGCACTCTATATCTTATGATGTAAATGTGTGGGACTTACAGTCATTAAAGAAAGTATTCTGGTATTTATGACTGGAGCGTATGAAACTAAGCACTCTTAATGGAGTCTCCCGTTTTTACTGATAGAAATCATCTAATGATCCTGGTAACCAAGAATTAGTGATATTTTACTCCTCATAAGGAGTCTTTGGGCTTAAAACTTTGCACCTGACAATTGACAGATCTCTATGTGGGATTAATGCCCATTCTTGAGAGATGTGAGCTGTGTAGACCGTCTCTAAAATGTGTTTATCTAGCTGCTGGACCAACGACCCTCACTGCTTTTCAGCTTGCTTACAAATTCTTTTTTTTTTTTTTTTTGAGACAGAGTCTTACTATGTTGCCCTCAGTAGAATGCCGTGGTGTCACAGCTCACAGCAACCTCAAACTCTTGGGCTTAAGCAATTCTCTTGCCTCAGCCTCCCAGGTAGCTGGGACTACAGAAACCTGCCACAGCGCCCAGCTATTTTTCTGTTGCAGTGGTCATTGTTGCTTAGCTGGCTCAGGCGGGTTTGAACCCGCCAGCCTCAGGGTATGTGGCTGGCGCCATAACCACTGTGCTATGGGTGCTGAGCCTAAACTCATTGAAATTAAATATGTGAACATACACATGTGTGTGCATGTGTACATATATGTGCACATGCAGACGTTTTTCCTCAAGTAAATATCTTCAAAATCTAAATTTTGACTTTATTATTCCAGTATTTTTCCCCTTTAGGGTGCAAAATGCCTGAGTCATTCTTAATAAGAGCACACATTATGTTCCTTTAACACCAAAGCCATCAAACTTGTGAGCCAAAGTACATTTTCTGAGAATTTAAGCAATATCTGTCTAGGAATTAATAATTCCAGAAAGTTTCCACTTGGCTAAAATGTAAGTAAAAACACTATGATATGCAGTCTGCTTTGGTGTCGGATGATTTTCTCATGTTTACTACTTTTCTGGACAGATTTTCTATGACAACATGTAAAACAGGTATAAAATAGCCTGTACCTGAAATTTGATTTGATTAAAAGGTTTTTGGAAATCAGAAATGAGAATATTTTGATAAGTGATCTGTCTCTTCAAGGTTGCTTTCTATTTCTTAGTTGGGTTTTATGATTTTAAAAAGCTTTTAAAGCGTTTTAGATTAGTTTATAAGCACAGATGAGTAACGGGAAGACTTACTGAAAATTGTCAAACACTTTCTTATTTTTCAATATCAAAGAAATGTAGGTGAATAGGCTTAGGTTAAAAACAGATTCTTAAATGTCTTTTTAAAAATTTTGTCTGTGGGGCTTATTAGTTCACAAAATAATCCATTCTTTTTATTAAGTAGGGACGTCTGTGGGTATATCATACATACATCTGATAGCCACAACTTTGGTAATGTAACTTAATGCTTTTGTAAAGTGAGCCGATTTTAATCATGCCAGATAATACTTCCAAAATGGGGAATGTGTGTTTGTCTGAAAAAGCAGTCATCTGGAATCCTCTTCCCAAATGCTGATTCTGTTGAGTCATTTGAGCATGGTTTCTGAGAAACATCAGTGAATTGGCCACGTCCCCTCCCTCCCCCTCCAAGCATCCCCAACATTTCACAACCGTCGTTACCCACCTCATTCTGCTTTTGGCAGTTTCCTACCAGTTAGTTCTAGATAGTTCTAGAAATTCCCAAGGGAATGAAAGTGACATTCCAAAGAAGTTTGTGAGGAGCCCTGAGCAGGGGTAGCTGCCTGGTGGACTCGGTGGAGTGTGAGTGCACACAGTGAATGAGACAACACTTTTTGGGAAGTGGATGTTGCCTTATGACTATTTTAAAAGACAAGCCGCCCACCCCAGAACAGTGTTAGTTAGTAAGTTATATTCACACCTTGTATGTGTGTGAGTGTGTATACACAAACAAAACTTTGTTTCTTTTTTTGCTTTTTAGAGAACATCTTTGTATCTAGATGTGAAGGAAGATTTTCTGAAATGTTGAACTTTTTGCCTTTAACCTGTAAAAATAGCACAAGGGAACAATTTACAAAGTAGACGCCCGGAACAGTGATTTTTTTTTTAACCAATTTTTCATGGGGACGGGGACCATCGTGTAAAGAATTAGCACCAGGATCCAAGAGACCTGAATTCGAACTCAGCTTTCCCTCTTTTAACTGTGGCATTGAACAGTTCTCTTCATCTGAGACCCAATCTCTGTATCTATAAATTCCTATAGCACAAAATTTAGTGAAGATCAAAAAAAGTGGGAATCGTGTTTTTTAATCCATGAAGAGCCCTGAGTTTACTTACAGCTCATCTTCCACCTGCAGTTAGAGGCAATCTAAGACCCCTCCGGGTGGTTGTTTAATAAGAACAGTGTTTAAAATAGTACTTAGAAAAGTGCCACATATATAGTAGATACTCCATGAAAATTAACTACTGCTATTATTGTTGATATCACCAAGTTTCCCCTTTTTTGTTATGAACTAAGCAAGTTCTGATTATCAGAATTTTTAAATTAAATCATAACTGTGTACATTAATGAAATCATGGGGTACAATGTGCTGGGTTTATATACAATTTGAAATGCTTTCATCAAACTGGTTAACATAGCCTTCACCGCATTTTCTTAGTTATTATGTTAAGACATTTATATTCTACACTTAGTAAATTTAACATGTACCCTTGTAAAATGCACGGTAGGTGTGTTCCCACCAATTACCCTCCCTCTACCCATCCTCCCCACCCCTCCCAATTATTAGGATTTTTAAAAAAATTCTTTTCCTTAAAATGATATACATGAAGGCTGGATATGGTGGCTCAAGCTTGTAATCCTAGTACTTTGGAAGGTCAAAGTGGGAGGATCTCTTGAGGCTAGGAGTTCAAGATCAGCTTGGGCAACATAGTTAATTGTTGAGTTAAATGGTGATTTCATATTTAACTTTGAAGAACTGTTCAATTCTTTTCCAAAGAGGCTGAACCATTTTACATTCTCAACACATACATACTTTTACAAATAGGTTTTTTGAGGTATAATTACATACAAGGAAATCACATTACAGTGTGTCCATAAAGTTCGTGTGCGATTGACAAATTTACAGCTATTTTAAATTGCACACGAACTTTATGTATGCCCTATATATAAAGTATATCTTTTGCATTTTGACAGGTGTACACCTATGAAAACATCGCCACAATCAAGATAATGAATATATCCATCACTTCAAATGTTTCTTGTACTCCTTGGAAATCTAACCATCCACCCACTCCCTGTATCCCCTTGCTGTCTTTTATTCCCAAGAAGTCCCTGGTCTGTTTCTGTCACTGTGGTTTGGTTTGCATTTTCTAGAATTTTACATAAATGAAACCATACGGTATGTATTGCTTTTGGTCAGGCTGTTTGCACTGAAGCTACTTGAGATTCATCTATGTTATTGAATATATCAATAATTCATTCTTTTTTATTGATGAGGAGCAGTCCATTGTATGTATATAGCATGATTGTTTATCCATTCAGCTATTGGAGATCATTGGGTTGTTCCCAGTTTAGGGCTTTTACAAATAAAGCTACTATGAACATTCATATACAAATCTTTGTATGGACGCATGCCTTCATTTTTCTTGGGTAAATGCCTAGGATTGGAGTGTTTGGATTATATGATTACATGATAGGTAACTTCTTAAGAAACATCCAAACCACTTTCCAAAAGTGGTTGAAACATTTAATATTCCTACCAGTAGTGTGCTTTTTGGAAGTTGTCTATGTTTTGAAATTCATGCTGGTTTACTTTGTTGTAGGCCTGACATTGTGCCCACTTTGATGGGCTCCTTCAATTTGGAGATGAATTTTCTACGTCTTTCTCCCTTCTCTTCCCTTCCCTCCCCCTTCCTTTCCCTTCCCTTCCTCCTTCCTTCCTTTCTTACTTATTTGAGACAGAGTCTCGCTTCCTTGCCTTGGCTAGAGTACAACGGCATCAACATAGCTCACTGCAAACTCATCCTACCTCAGCTTCTCCAAGTGTTAGGATGAGAGCAATGGACACTGGCTTTTTTTTTTTTTTTTTTTTTAACGGATGGGGTCTCCCTATATTGCCCAGGGTGGAGAGCAGTGACTATTCACAGGCCTGATTATAGGGCGCTAGACCCCCAAAATCCTGGGCTCATGGGATCCCCCCACCTCAGCTTCCTCTAGAGTAGCTGGACTACAGGCCTCACCCAGCTATGTCTGGGGATTTTTCTTGGGTTATATTTTCAATTTTCCTTCCAACATTTTCTCTATGTTTTTCTAGAGTTCCTGTTCCTTGGGTTCATTCTCCAATATTTCTTTCTCATTGTACATTTCTTCATCTGTTCTAATTTTCAGGTGGTTTCCTTGACTTTACCCTCATCTCCTTTTATTGAAAATGTTTTGTTACCACTTTATTTTTGTAGTCCAATTTCTCTTCTTTTTATATGAATGAAATTGCTTCTCTCACTCCCTAATATAATCACACTATTTAAAAAGATTTATTTCTGCTCTCTCTTTTGTCTTTCTCCTGCATTCCTATTTTCTGTTTTTTTGTATCTCTCTCTCATGCTTAGAGGCATTCCTTAAATATCTGAGGTCTTTGCATGTCCCTCATATTTGAAAGGAGGGTGTCAAAAGCTCTTTAGGAGCACCCTGCTGTGAAAGAGCCTAGTATACTATGTAACTTCTCTGAGATTGGGCAATGCTAACTTTATTCATATCTATTGTGTTTCTGTTTGTTAATTTTTCTGAGGGAGATATTGAATCTGTCTAGAACACCTGGTTGCTGGGGAAGGGGCCTGGGAAGAAGGGCCTCACAATTCTGTGTGCAGATCTTGACCTAACTCTCTGGTGGAAGCTCAGAGCACATCTGCCCCTCAGCTCAGCCAGTGGTCCCTTAGCCCAAAGCCTCCCTGCCTCAGTCATTCCCAAGATAACTTCTGTTTCCTGGGGTGGGAAGAGGGGGCTGGAAGCCTCCGTGTACAGACGTATACAATCCCTGGCTTTCAGCCCTTGCCTGCCCTGCTTTCTGTGGTCTGTGCCTGTCAGTCGGGAGCTCTGAGCTCTGCAGGGTGGACTGGCTTCTTCTCACCACCACCCTGTGCCCACGTGGAGGTTGTAGCTCTTTCTTTTTGGTAAGTCAGTTTCTGCTTCTCCATCTTTCAAATTGCTTGAAATCTCTTCCGTTTTTGCTGCCTCCTTTTTCATATTCCTGTTCCAGGTGGGGTTATATCTTATTTTTAAGGCATTTTCTGGTATCTTAGTGGAATTTTGGGAGAAGAGAAATAAGTATTTTTCTTCCCTCAATTCGTCAACACATTTTTGTGGAGTGTTTCTTCTGCGACAGACACTCTTGTAGGTGCTGTGAACAGAACAGTGACCAATCCCTGCCTCCATGGAGCCCAAGGCAGCGTAATGCAGGTGGTGCCGGGACTGCAGGGAGAGGCAGGCGGTGGGCTCCCGAAGGAAACATCATCTGTAGGAGGGGACACTACAGAGGTGGAGAACAAAGGGGTGCAGAAGTGCAGGTGGAGGGGCTGCTCAGTGGTGACACTGGATTAAGGCCCGAAGAAACCAGGGGAGTGTGCCAGACAGAAGGATCGCGCACAGGTCATGAGGTGGGATGAGGAGGAGGCTGCACGCCAGGATGGAATGAGGGAGGCGAGTACAGGTGGCGCTGCCGGAAAGGAGGTTGGGGGATGGAGGCTGGGCCTGTGGGTTGTGACAGCAGCCAAATGAAGAAAGTGGTTGAAGAGGGAGGGTAGCCATCAACAGAGTCCAGTGCTGATAATGATGGGGAAAGAGAGGATCTGAAAACTGAGGTTTCCCAAGTTGGAATTCATGGGTGACCCGCACAAGAGAAGTTTCACGGGTGTGGAGGTCAGACCAGAGAGGCTTAGGAGAGTAGAGGAGCGGAATTGGGGACAGGGAGTACAGCTGAGTCATCAGAAGCACTTGGCTGAAAAGTGCTGAAGTGAAATGGGGCAATGGAGATGTTTTGTTTTTATTTATTACTATTATTATTTTTTAATATTTATTTATTTATTTATTTTTAATTGTGGAGAAGGGGTGGGGAAAGAAGGCGGAGAAAGAGGTGCATGACAGGGTTGGGCCAGTGGCATGGTACCACGTTGGCTGTATCTAGGTAGAGGCAGTTTCAGGCCGGGCCTTGCTGAGTCGTTGCTACGCGGAAGTAGCTCGATGGATCTACTTCTAGTCAGGCTCGGGAAGTTGCACTAGGCCTCAGGCA